>JALIZH010009055.1:0-213035 GCA_030522465.1 Rhipicephalus appendiculatus
GAAGCCGAAGTTGCGACTCCGTGCTATAAAACCATCTGCAACTAATTAATCATCTCGCACTGAATCAAACCAAGTTCATCCTTCAAAGTGGGTCGTTAGCTACTTAGCACAGAAATAAATTAAAGCGTCTTGCGTAGGATTACGCGGAAAGTGGTTGAGAAGAAAGAACACAGGAAAAGGAAAGAAGCTGTCTTGTGTTCGTTCTTCTCGACCACTTCCGCACTGCCCTACGCAAAATGTTGAACGAATTAGCCCAACAACCTACTATTTCGAATTAAAGCCAGTTCCACGCATTTGAAATCTGAGTAAACAGTGGTGATGGCAAGATGGGATATGGGCCTCGTGTCTCTAATACCACAGCTTGGTGACATCCGTTAAATAAAACATTACGGTACCGAGCTTCGTAGGACCCTTCTGTTTGTTGGTAGCACTGGCTCTTTCGTAAGATTCGTCCGCGACGGTGATATAGTGGCTACGGGGCTCGGCTGCTGACCCGGAAGTAGCGGGTTCAATCCCAGTTTCAGCGGTCGCATTTCAATGGAGGCGAAAGAGGCCCGTGTAAAGTGCGATGTCAGTGCAAGTTAAAGAACACTAGATGGTCGAAATTTCCGAAGGCATCCACTACATCTCCACTACACCGAACAATGACATCAAGAGCAGGACAGGCGCAAACAGCGTTGCAGCAACCACACACCAGATGGTCGAAATTTCTGCAGCCCTCCACTACATCTCCACTACATCGAACAGTGACATCAAGAGCAGGACAGGCGTAAACAGCGTTGCAGTAACCACAAGCTAGGCAGCTCCTGCTCGTGCCTCGTGGAGAGTTGGTGATGTGGTTTCAGCGCTCGGTATTCCTCTTCACTACAGTTTATTTGCATCTATCTCGCCACCTGAAGCCACCAAGCCAAACTGCCAGCCCATTCTGTGAAATAAAGTCTTCTCTCTCTACCCCAAATTTTCGCTCACTGACAACGCTGATTTTTTACTCACAACCAATGATGCCGACACCGGAATTTCTACGAAACGAGCTCTTTAGCGCTATTGCGTTGAAACGTGAATCGCCAGTGTCTAATGGACGTATTCCATGGGCCGTGGTATGGGGACATGGGCTCCACATGACTGAACGAAAGCGTTTCGTGGTGCACGTGATAAGTATCTCTCGCTGTCCATCTAGTGATCTGTTCATCGTGTTCGTCCTACAAAAGTATCATCCCATGTTAAACTTGGTATGTCTCAAGTAAAGGACACAACCACGAGAGAGCCCATGTAGGCGGCTATATAGATAGCCGAATAGATAGATAGATAGATAGATAGATAGATAGATATAGATAGATAGATAGATAGATAGATAGATAGATAGATAGATAGATAGATAGATAGATAGATAGATAGATAGATAGATAGATAGATAGATAGATAGATAGATAGATAGATAGATAGATAGATAGATAGATAGATAGATAGATAGATAGATAGATAGATAGATAGATAGATAGTGTCTTTCATTCACTAGAAATGCTTCGTATTTAAGGAAAGCGTATCCAAACGATGCGATGACAAAAAAACAAACTAAGAAGACGCTAACATGAAGAGGGAGAGCGGAAGCATTTTTTGAGTTATTGGTTGAACACCAATAGCAAGAAAACACTAATGGAGTTCCCGAATAGTGCGCCTGATACCAGAAAGACCACTCGCTCTTCATGTCTAGTCATCATCATTACGCACAACAAATGACGGCACCGGAGAAAACACAAGATGGTTTTGATGTTGTCGCAGAACATTGACAAATATTGTTATATCGTTGACTGATTGTCATTAGGCTATGTGTACATGGCCAGTTGAAGCCAAAGTGAAATGTTCCAATTTCTCAGAGCTAAATCCAAATTTTACTCCTGAATACCGATCTAGTGGGCTATATATATATATTTAGCTGCAATATAAGTTAGAGCTATTTTGGTAACAGGATTACTCGGCGAAAAATTGTTAGAGCGAACCCGGACATATTGGCAGTGCTAAACAAGCACCGTTCAGAAGTGTCAAAACACCACAGCCCCTGAACGCTCTCACGTCAAAAGCAAGTCACCCGAAATGTGTGCCTCAAAGAGCTACTTTGCGTTTGGTCGCACAAATGTGTCGTCACTTAGTCCCGGCTCATTTAGTTCAACTACAAAAAACGTGGTGAAAAATAAGCCAAATAGCTTTAAAAAGAAGCAGTTTCCAAAAAAATACCTCGAGTTTCTTTACTATCATGATGCGCTTTGCAGCATCTAAATCGTATGAAATCAGAAAACTAAAACAGCAATTGTTACTTTCTCATGTAATTCCGTATAGGAAAGACCCTGTCTTTTTTTGAGCATTTTACTACAGGAGCCTTTACGGATATAGCACCATGATTTATGCTTTAACTGTCCCTAGTTATTACCTACGGTTCCTGTTCTGTATGACCACGAAAGTCGTGCACAAGAAGAACAGCTGTTGTGCTTAAGTCCAATTTAACCTATAAGCGTTCTTGAATGGGTGAAGGGAGCCGATTTGCTACCAAATTATTACCTTAAGAAAAACGAATCTGTGACAATTTTCCACTGCATCTCCTTACAAATGAAGAAACATTATATGCGTGCGCTCTCATCTCCCTTTAGAGTAGGCGCCGCTGTTCTGCTCTCTTTACTACGCCAACTATATGTTTTCTGAACTCTGCATGTCCACATGCAATAACGCTGGCTACACGACACTCAAGCTTTGACTGAAATGCTAGACAGCGAGAAAGAGGAGAGGGTTGAAAATCACCATTAAGGTCGTGTGAAGTTGGCAACAAAAGTGACCCTTGCACATTTAACTACAATTATGACCCCAATTACAGAAGTCACATACCAGGCGATTATGCAATTTTGTATACGACGAAGTCTAGGGAAGGCTTCTACGAAAACGACTTTGTGAGGTGACTCGTCGTGTTAAGCGTGACAAATTTTCCTCTGCCCTCTAACGCAGCCAATGCAGATTTTTTTGCACTTTAGAGCGCGGACAGCATTTAGCAGAAATCATTCCGAAATTCCAATAATACCATGTCCGCATGGGTCTGAAACCTCTATCAATGTTCTCCTGAAAACGTAAGCCCTTTTCTTGTACTTACGTGACGATGGCCATTACGATTAAGAAAATCAATGTCATTGTTAGGAGAGATCCTTAAGACGACGAAGTGTACTCAGTCTGGAAACCCACTTTTCCTGCGAAGAATTTTTACTTTTGTATGTACACTGTGATTTTACATCGTCAACCTGAAAACGTGGAAGAATATATTACCTGAGCCAAGCCTATTATAGCGTTATGTAACATATATATTTCTTTCTAATTTATTAACCAATTATTCTGGCTTTGGCATTGACGAGTTGATTAGCGGAATACTGGCAATGAAGAATCAAACATAAGCAAACAGTCTGGTATATTAGCTAACGTTTCGTTTCATAAGCCGTGATATTTCTGAACGATTGTTTGTATAGGAAGGCTGTTTTACTCTGCAAATCGCACAGCACTCGTAAAATTGTGGCGACGCTTGAGCTTCGCCTTGAAGAGTAGAACGCGATAGCGAACTGGGGCCCGCTCGCATTGCCTTCTGAATCGCTAGCCTAGCTTCGCTTTTCGGTGCACAACTCAGACGTGACACAAGGAAAGTAACGTCTGTGCTCGCAACATAGGCCCTTTGAAATGATCCTAGAATGCCTACTGCAAATACAGTTGCGAATCGCCCACTACGCATAATTCTTCCTTTTTACGAATTTCCTCCGTAAGGCAACACGTCACCCTGCGCATCTGTCCACTTTTTTGATGCTGTTGCTGCTGATGATGTTTAATTATGTCTGAGCGCTATGTAACGGGTAGGGCCTTTAAATGAATGATTCGTTGCGTACCTCATATGTTTTTGACATCTGGCGAAATTCTGCGCTTCTGCTACGCAATATTACATGTGTTACTGACACTCCTCGCACTACGTAATACTCATGTTGCGTTTTTTTCCCCCAAGCAATTTCGAGCACGGGCGCGCTTGGTAGAGCTACTGCTAGCCACGCAGAAGACCTGGTTTTGAATCCCACTTGAACCAAAAATTCTTTTATTAATTCATTTGAAACCCGCCACGGTGGTCTAGTGGTTATGGTGCGCAACTTGTGACCCGGAGGTCGCGGCATTTATGCCCGGCCACGGCGGGCGCATTTTCAATGGAGGCGAAAATGCTTGAGGTTTGTGTACTTAGATCTTGGTGCACGTTAAAGAACCCCAGGTGCGCGAAATTTCCGGTGCCCTCCACTACGGCGTCTCTCATAATCATATGGTGGTTTTGGGACGTTAAACCCCAACAAATAGGATATTGATTTACTTGAGTCTATATCAAGTTTCCGCTAACTGACAACGCTGATTTTTCGCTCACCATCAATCATACCTACACTGACACTGGAATTTCAGTGAAACAAGGCTTTCAACGCTGTTGCGTTAGTAGAAGGCCGCAGGGAACTCAAGAAAGAGGCACTAATTCTAAACAACTTCTCGGTATTAACGGCAAGTATGCGCTCAGCTTATCCCCATTCATCTTGCGCAGAACGATTTTTCCTAAATAGAAAGCTAACAGTAGGATAAAGACAGCACATGACTTTTCAGAAAGTAAAATTTTATTTTAACACAAAAGTGCTTTATGCCGGGATCCACCAAGACTTCAGTGACGTCTTTCCGTCACGGATATGACGATGATAAAATATACGCTATCGGCTCAGGAAGAAAAAACAAGAACAATTTTCCGCCAGCGGGAATCGAACGTACGATCTGTCGGTCCGCGGACGGCGCACTACCGACTAAGTCACCCAGGAAGATGTGCGACATACCGCCAATGCGCCTTATACCTCTCACACATTCTCTCTCTCTGCTGGAGGGCCTAGGTAGGGTGGTGTGGTGGCGCCGCCTGTGAGCGATGAAGGGAGTAAAGTGGCATGACACTTACTAGCGCTTATAAGGAGCAGTTTGGGGACGATGCAATTAAAGCATGGCCTCGAGATACCATCGAGAAACGCTGGCCGTGCTAGTATCGGGGAGTCGCCCAACACGCAGTTGCGTTCTTCGCCTTCGCTGCTTAGCGTGTGGCGGCTCATTGTCGGAGTAGTGCAGCTTCCACATGCACCAACGGTGTTTCTCTGCCGCCGACTGCTTCGAGTGCGATAGCACCACTTATAAAACTGCTAATAATATAATAATTTAGGGGAGTTTCATGTCCGAGAACCATGATATGATTATGAAAGACACCTTAGTGGCGGGTTCCGGACATTTAGACCATCTGGAGTTCTTTAACGTGAAACTAAATTAAATACACGGGCCTCAAGCATTTTCGCTTCCATTGAAAATGTGGCCGCCACGGCCGGCATTCTATCCGGCGACCTGCGGGTCAGCAGTTGAGCACCATAACCGCTATACCACCGTGGCGGGAAATAAAACTGGTGCAATAAACGCTGCAGAAAGCCTACGATTTCGTCGAGCGAATGTCGTGTCTTGGTGAAGTGAGACAGACGCCACCGGGAGTTCGGACACCTGCGCGTGTTCGCAGCTCTAGCTACGAACCTCGTCCTCCTGTGCTGCTGAAGCGCAGTGTGGTAGTGTATGCATCAGCACAGGCGTAAGTTACCCTAAAACTACGGAGCGCACACTGCGCAGTTTCTTTGTTTAATGGACGACGCATTGAAGAAGTTTATATCGAGTACCACTGTTTATTATTTACTTGTTGATGCCATCCTTGCGCGGGATTCACGATAAGCTGTGTCTATGGATATGTTATGTACAGCTACCACAAAGGTTAAATCAGGATCACGCGCGTTAGTCGTCGCGATGGAGATGTGCCACTAGGCGGCAACGTGGGTGCGATGATGTCAAACGGCGATAGCTGCCAAACACCAACAGACTTTTTTCAAGCTTTCGTATATCACTACACAGTAAGCAGTACTTGTGTGAAGACACGTTTCACATTCCTGTTATACCGATTGCTCTGACGGAGGGATCAGCCATGTCTTCTTTCAATGATTACGACGGATGGCTGCACAGCTATCTGTGCACTTCATTCAGTGGAAACACTCACGTTTTGTCATCGTAGTTACTTCTATCCTAACACGAACAAAGCGGCGGTAATACTGATAAAAAATCTGCGTTGCTCCCTGTCGGGTGGTGCACCCCGATAGGGCCCCACTGGTTGCCGTGGGTCGCCGGGACTGGTGTCGGGTTGCCAGTTTGCTTTCCGAGTCCATTTCAGAGAGTCGTGCCTCCCAAAACCACGTTCTGAGTGTTTGTCTTGTGAGTCCTGGTGATGCCACTGTTCCTGCGTGGTCGGTGCATTGGTGTGTTATGTGAACAAGTGTCGCTGTGTATATTTAGCTTGATGTGAAGGGCTATCACGGGTAAGTGCATCGTTGGTCTCGAACGGTTGTTCTAGTTGTGTGCAACTTGAGCTCCATTTCGTTACAGGCATGTCAGCATTATTCATCAGTTCTGACGTACACTTGTAAAGGGTCACCGCTGCTTCTGTGTCACTCGCTCCTAATAAGAGGCCATCCAAGTCAATTGACTTCAGAAGTAACTGTCCCTTTTCTCGAGATGGACTTGTGTTTTCAAGTGATGCTGTGTAGTAGCCGTAAACGCGAATGAACAAGCTGTAGATCCAAAGGGTACTCTGGTCTTTCGCCAAATATGTACCTCTTCTTCCTTGAAAGAAACAACAGGTGTTTTTTCAAACCACATAAATATGAACAGGTCACGGTCCTTTTATTTTATCTCGACTTGCAGGAACGCCTTCTAGATATCTGCTGTCATGAGAACTAGGTGCCATCTGAACCAGATGAGAGCTTGGAGTAGGTCAGAGTTTAGTTTTGGTCCAGTTTGAAGTGAACTATTCAGTGATTTCTCCGCTTTGGCATGAAAGGAGGCATAGAAGTCCTCGCGGAGCTTGGTTGTGAGTGAGTCCTCTCAAACGACCTTCTTGTGTGACATTTAGTACGCACAATCATCTACCGATTCCTGGTCAACTACCACTTCAGCATGTCCGGAAAAAATGTACTGATGAACCACTGTATCGTATCTCTCGGGCAATCCTTCGACTTCTAGATAGGTTTCACTAGACTTCATGAACGAGTATGTGTGGCGCTGCAGTTCTCTAGCAGTATCTCAGTATTCTTGGCTTTACGGGGCACGGC
The DNA here is from genome assembly GCA_030522465.1 of Rhipicephalus appendiculatus. Lineage (NCBI taxonomy): Eukaryota > Metazoa > Arthropoda > Arachnida > Ixodida > Ixodidae > Rhipicephalus > Rhipicephalus appendiculatus. Next base: position 7,218 of record JALIZH010009055.1, read on the forward strand.
TACTAGGTAGCGTTGTCCAATTTTTGCATTCTAACTAAAAAACAAAGTGTCTGCACGCCCGTGAATTGCTTCCTTTGGCGCAACATCCATGGTATTCAACGCCCGAAAGGACTCCGGTATCTTTTGCTCTAATGCTTAATTTCTTTCAGCTTGTAGTCTCAGGACGCTGATCTTCACTTCGGATGTTACGTTTATGAATCTAGCTTTCATGACAGGACCTTGTATCATCCATCCGAGAGTTATCTTGACAACGACCAACCCTAGTACTTCTGTACGGCGTATGATGTCGCCGCTGACGATCTTCCACATTTCATCAGATCCTATGAGCAGGCTAGTGCCTTTCCGGCCACACTCTCGAGGCACAGTTCTACCATCTGCCAGGCCAGGCGATAATTTTGCTCGCGTTATTTGGCTACGAGGAGGAGGACAAAACTTTTATTAAAAACCAAGCAAATGCTTTTCTCAATTGCGGGAGGTGATGACGGTTAGTCGGTCAGAAGCCCCTGCGCCTTGGCGGCTGCCTCTGCCGGCTGTTATGATCGGCCTTTATGGCTTCGCGCGACTTGGACGATCGGAATGATTTCGGCAAAGTCTGCCCTGCTTCATTCCGGGTCAACGTTTCCCCAATGGTTGGGGAACGTTGCCTTCTTCCCTCTTCACTGTAGTAGAAGTGATCTTCATGTTTAGCCTCCATAATGTCAGACTATTAAAAATCTATAGCTTGTTTTCCACCCCAAATATAAATTGAAGTGCACACCATACCTATTAAAATGTTTACGCGACATAAATTAATATAATGCCGAAAATCACATGCATTTGAAAGAGGCGTGCCTCATACGCCACATACATGAAACACTTCAGACTTCACGAAGAAGTGGCCTCTTGTAGAAACACGATACACGCAATAAAGCAGAAAACGAGCAATGCTGTTTTTAATTATTGTAATATGAAGGCACACACACTCCTTAATCAACTGCACATCGCTAATACAATTAACAGCAACACACTTGAGCGTGCCAGAGAATTACAGATTAGCTCAGAAGTAACCCTTAAGTTTTGGAGCCGCTACCAGCATGAAATTGTGCACATCCATGTAGAAGAATGTAGAAAATCATGCTGCAATATTGCACAGGCATCAAGTACATGTCACGCTTTATTTAATAAGCACTTTCAGCCACGACAGCTCTGATTACTTTAAAACTGAAGGCAGCCGCTGTAACCGAGCATTGAGTGATGGTCTGTACATTTTTAATCACGTGATGACACAAGTGGGACACAATTTCACCATAGCGCCTGAATGATATTTCTGTGTCAGCAGAGATTGCAGGCATTAAGGGGCCCTACAGCACTTTTTTATGTAATCAACGAATGGCTTAATTAAAAAAGTTCATTGCCTCATGAGTCGACCGCCGCAATTTTTCAGAATCCTTCAAGTGAAGGCGGAGTTACAGATATTTGTCGCACCCTGGAAATTCTTCTCTCGCCCCGGCGGACGCACTTGAAGCTGTGAAGCGAGCGATGGCACGGGGGAAAAGTTCTTAAGAAGAAATACATAGCTTTCGAATATTTTGTGCTGCTCGTGACATGACCACCAGACTCACACAGTTTCACTTTCTTTGCCGTTTTTGTACTAGTGCATACAAAACACAAGCCCAAATAGTGCAGTGAAAGTAAACAGAGCAATGAAGTCATAGCGTTGAACCCTGCTGGTTATTTTAGCGGTTGCTCAACAATGCCAGAATTTATAAATCACGTTTATCTTTTACTTCTTTTCATTCAATACTAATGATGAATAACAGAACTAAAGTGCACGCAGTCAAGATCATGATGTACATTAACGTGTTCATGAGACGAAATCAAGGGTGCGATGTTTACACAGTGAAATAAAATTATGCATAAAAACAGAGAGATTAATAGATTGTATACACATCATCATGAACGATGAGGAAGGCCACAAGGAGACATTCATGGAGTATTTGCGTGGAAAATGATGCGATATTTTAAGAGGGCTTACCTCAAGGCCACGGTGCTGTAAAGAAGCAAAAAAACATTACTTCTAAGGCAGCTGTCCTTATAAGCAAGGAGACGCGCCCTCCACAGAATTAATGCACACCACGTGTGACGCAGGTTGTGACAGTGGTATTGTACTGTACTGCCGTTCAGAAAGGTTGCAATATTGAGCGGGTATCACGCAAATCTATTCATATGGAGCTCCTATCACAACAGGTTATGCATGCTAGGATTCTCCTCTGCTGTAATAAAATATTTACATATAAACGTTTCGTTATATTGCCTGCAGACTACCATATACATGCATCGATGCTGCAGTATATGTAGGAATATTTTGTTACTGTAACCATTGTTTCTTAGAATTTACAACTAATCTGGAGCTGCACTTGCACAATGCGCCTAGAATAGCCAAGGGAACGGGAGCTCCGATATATGCGAACACAAAGAACAATACGGAAAGCAGCGATAACGACGGCCCAGATGGACTGAAATAGTTATGGCAGCCTTGCTGTGTGTTGTAAGTGTCTCTTAGTTCTCATTAATATTGTGTTGAACAAAGCAAAACGAGCCCTTAAGTTTACACTTCTTTCCTTCATTCGTGGCGGGGGTCTCGTCCTGGCATTCCTGGGTGGACTAGGGGCCTTAAAGGGCCCCTAAACCACCCAGAGGTCGAAATTCAGTTGTGGTGCGGAAGTTGTGCACGAGTGTACAACGAACACGAAGTTGTGAGAATTTTTTCGAAACGGTGCCGTAATGGCGGAGTTATAGGCGTTTGATCATCGAAACGCGGCGATCGCTCATTTCGCTCTTTTCATCGCTACCCTCAGGACCGTGTACTGTGCGATGTCAGTGCACGTTAAAGAACACCAGATGGTCGAAATTTCCGGAGCCCTCCACTACGGCGTCTCTCATAATCATATGGTGGTTTTGGGACGTTAAACCCAAGATATTATTATTATTATTATCGCTACCCTCCGTTGGTATCCTCTCCCAAAGCCGGTTTGTCCTCTCGCGGAGCGCCCCTTCCAATCTCGCGTGGCATACGTCACTGCCGACGCGCGTCTCGAAACACCTTCTGCTTCCGGTTGCCGCCACTCCGCACTCCGTCTTGCTCCGTCGACTGCGCGCCTGTTGGCTAACCGCTGCTGCCGTGCCGGCCCGTGCTCATACGAATCGTGCCGGCATGGACCTTGTGTTGCGCGCACGCCTTCAAAGGATCGCGAACATGATGGATCCGTACGGTGACATGCCGGGCCAGAACGCCTCTGCACGGGCAACACGACGAACAACAACAAGGAGCGCGACCAGCTGATTGCTGACTTACCCGAAGCCGTAGGTTCCTGTTCGATCAATCGCAACATGACTTGCGCTCTACCTCAGCTATTCACATCCTGACGTCACGCGGAGGCCGGAAGGGCTCGGAAAGGAGGAGGGATTGTTTTTTGGAATTTGTGGCGCACCCGCGGCTTGTAGCGCTGGCGCATGTGGCATCGTCGATTGTGACGGCTATCTGCACGCGATGCGCGTGTTTACTTGAAATGTTTGAAAAAAATATCGGAGGTGGTTTAGTGGCCCTTTAAGATAGTGTGCGAGGGATTATTAGTCAGCTGCCAGTTCGTAATGATATCACGTGCTACGTGACACCAACAGGCAAAAAGAGTGTTTCACACTCGCCGTAATGGCAACAGGCGGCGCTGACTGACGCTGTCATATTTAAATGCACATGTATATCCCAAAAGTGGATGGGGAGATGACCGCCACCGCAGCTCAGTGGTATCAGGGCTGGGCAGTATCGAAGATACATGTATCTTAGATACTATCTTAGATACTCTTGGGGTATCTTGTATCAGTATCGCGATACGTCCCGCAAAACGAGTATCTGTATCTGTATTTCCGATACATTTAATAATGTATCGTGTATCTTAAGATACAAGACACTGCTATAGAAAGGCCACCCTGCGAAGCAACAAACATCGGCTGAACTGTGCTTCTTAAGGTGATACTGCTGCCACTGAGCCACCTGAATAAAGCTAACGACAGTGATATTCGTTTGTGTTTCCACCAGAGTGCTCCAGTGAGCATAGGAAATAAGGTCTACACGCTTCTCTATTGGTGGAGCAGAGTCACGTGATGGCACTTGAGCCATCTCGACGAAAACAAGCGCGCGAACGTCTACGTGCAGCCGACCTTTTGTTTCTCTCGATGTTTTCTTTCTTTTTAGCTGTGTCGGTGCCATGAACCCCCTATGTAGCCACGGTACTGTGCTGCGTATTCCAATGCGTGTGTCTTTCGCTCAAATTCGGACGCGGCTATAGTGTCGTAATCGAAGTTTGTCTTGCGGGGTGCTTCGTTGCAGAGTCTCAATAATGCAAGAATGGGGCTGCTTTGCGTCTCGCTGCTTACACAGAGATTTGACACATGTCGATGTGAGCTTGGCTTTCACACTATGAGATTGGCTTATATGCAAATTAGATTCTAACAACCGTCGCACCACCGGTGTCGAAACTATATGCAATAGAACAAGCATTTACGTAACAGACAATATTTTGGGGCACTTTATTTGTGTCCTTCGTGCTAAATTATGCAAGAAGTTTTTCTAATGATAGCTTGACTGTTAGCACAAGTGCTCTCTTTGCTGTCCTCCGTTTGCATCCCAGACATTACCTAGGCCACTGTGTAGTTTTTTCCTCGTTTGTTAACTGTAATAAATCTTCTGTAATCTCCTCCTCTATTACTTTTCTTATTTATTCTTATTTTTATTTGTCTGCGTCATTGCAACTATTTACATATCTACATTACATGTGACTTTACTGTTCAGGCGTTGTTGAGGGCAAAGTTAAAATAATCTGAGCGCACCTGGTGCATACAGTAACAAAAATTGGGCTTACGATTTAATATAACAGCGAAATTGAATTTGCGTTATAATAATGGAAATTATAAGAACAAAAATAAAAGGCGTTAGGGAGGGGATTAAAGAAACATAATAACAAGTACTACAATTTTCTCATGACCTTAACATCTAAGTTGGAGAAACATCATGCTATATTTTCACAGCTTTTATTGGTGCCGCCTGTATCGTGTTTAAAAAGGATGTCACGTAACTGGAAACAAATATTTACAAAGAAGTGCTAAACCTCAGCGGAATAAAACCAACTTTGGGGTTTACCGCCATGTGGCTCTCATTAGGCTATTTTTATATTGCGCCTAATTTTTCAACTAAGATGAATGATGTAACATTTCTGTTATTCATTTTGGGGCCAAGTGCGTTTCTTCACGTTTTAGAGGGCATTCTAAAAAGACAGATAAGATGTTTTTGTGGAAAGGTACATGCTACGTAGTAATTTTTCCGGCGTTTAAAGAAAGCCGGAGAAATATGACCGTGTTACTGCGCTCGTACGATATTGTGCTGCAGCGCTCTCAGAAGTGCTTCGAGCTCAACAACCGACAAGCGGACCGCGGCGAAATGAGCGGCAGCGGCTAGGCATGGGCTCCACAGCGCCTCAACAATTCTGACCGCCACACACGGCAAAGAAACACCATCGTCCTTGAGAAGCGACAAGCTGATGGTCCGCACGCCGGTTGTTTCGCTCGAAGCGCGTTTAAGAGCGCTACAGTACGATAGCGCATGAGCGCAGTCACGTGGTTTTATTTGATATTTTGCGTGCTTTCTTTAAAAAACAGGAGATATTCACCATGAAGCATGTACGCCGCCAAAAAACAACTGCTTCGGTCATTTCTAAACGCGTTCTACGTTGTGACGAAACGCACTCTGCCCTAAAGTGAATATTAAAAATGTTTCATAATTGACCATAATTAATCAACCAAGTAAGCGTAATATAAAAATACCAGAACGAGGGCCGCATGACGGTAAACCATATGCCATTGGTTTCATTCAGTCTCGGTTAAACGCTTTTTTTTAATATTTGGTTCTACTTACGTGAAACACCACGTACACTTTTATTCACTGTCATTTTTTATTGCGGAATTGCCTTGCTATTTGACTTAGGTATATTCGCTTTCCTCTTTTAGGGCCTTCTAAAGTCTTTTTTGTGTCACAACAATGCAGGTAAGCAGGCTAGAAGTTACAATAGTGTGAATAGCAGTGATATCCTGCGACGCTTTTTGCCACGTACGTGGGAAGCTTCCGGGCGGCAGAAGCTCTTTCGGAGAGGAAATGGTAAAATATTGCACGTTAGTGAATATGTTGCTAACGGACACTTTACGCAAGTTGATAGGTAGAATATGAAATATCACTGCAGTTTTCTGTTCTCACTGAACTGTCAACGCTGACTCGGTAGTTATCGTCTCCTCATGATGCTTCACAAAAAATATCACTACCAGCGCTGTTGCTGCTCTGCACCTGTAGGGTGATGCGGTACTACGAAAATGGTTATACTCTTATGGACAAGATAAGGCTCTGCATCGGTATTTGTGTCATCTTGCGGAGGCTTCTTATTGAAGTTCTTGCAATTAGACGGCAACCTGCTAGCTGGTCACCAAGTAGAGCAGCGACACCCATCAAATACAAAAGAGTGAAGTAAGCAAATGCCGATAACTTGTTTCGGAGTGAAACTAATATACATTAAGAAAAACATAACTTTCGGGATACAAACAGATATTTCATTAAAATAAACAAAGTTGGTCGCAGTTAAAACATTTTCAAGCACACTCTTCTGTACATAGGTATTTGCAGCGTCATTATATAGATCTATAATAGCAAATTTACAAATGTGTCGAAGTATCTTAAGATACAATTGGGAAGTATCGTATCGGATACATTCAATCCAGAAGTATCTTGTATCTGTACCTCCAATACTTTTTGCCCGAGTATCTTGTATCGTATCGCGATACAATTTGAAAGTATCTTTGCCCAGCCCTGAGTGGTATAGCATCGGACGCGTTATTCGAAGGTCGCAGGTTCGGTCCATGCCGGTGGCAAGTTATCTTTTCGTCCACTTTTGTTTCTTCACATTTACATTGAAATTACTTCGACTAACATCCCCTATGCTTTCCTTGGCATCGTTGTCTGTTAGTTCTTATTAATATTGTGTTTAAGAAAGCAAAACGAGCCCTTAAGTTTACACTTTCCTTCATTCATGGCGGGGGTCTCGTTCTTGCAGATTTGATGCCTTCAGATAGAGTGCGAGGGATTATTAGTCAGCTGCCAGCTCGTAATGATATCACCTGCTACGTGACGCCAACAGGCAAGAAGTGTGTTCCACACTTGCCGTAATGGCAACAGGCGGCACTGACTGACATTCCCACGTTTAAATGCACATGTATACCCTAAATGTGGACGGGGCGATCACCGCCACCGTAGCTGAGTGGTAGAGTATCGGACGCGTTATCGGAAGGTCGCAGGTTCGGTCCATGCCGGTGGCAAGTTATCTTTTCGTCCACTTTTCTTTCTTCACATTTAAATTGCAATTACTTCTACTAACATCCCCTATGCTTTCCTTGGCATCATTGTATGTTAGTTGTCATTAATAAGGTTAAGCGATTTGTATTTCAATGAGGTTTAATCGCTTGTGTCATGTTTTACGTGCACACACGTGTACGTTTTTAATACAGTGCATTTTCATCACTATCAATGTTCACGACAGTGTTTTTAACGATATTTATTTTCAGAAATAATCGCAATTGCTGGTACAACCTCACAGAGCGACAGAAAGAACTTACATGGGAGTCCTGTTATGTATAGAGATAAATACTATGCTAGCTTGTAACTCGCAATCTTAACAGTTTTTAGTGTGTTCTTAGTTAACGACCATAGAGCTAGCTATTGGATTTGAGATCCATCACAGTCGGCACCTAGCGGCGAGCGGACAAAATCCCGTAGTGGGGATAGCTCCTTGAGTCGTCTGCTTGCCACAACATGTTTGCATGCGTGCAAATGTGATGCACGTCCTGAGGGGGGTGGCTTATTCCATTGTGTAAGCCCAGTATTGAATGCTTGTACGGAAGCCTGCACGATATACACAAGCTTTTTGCCTCCCGCGGCTTATCTGCACTCTGATAGGTGAGTGCATGCACATGTTGGTTAGGCGCTGGATGTGATCGTTGTACCGTCCATTCGCCAAGATCATTTCAATGTGGGTGCCGCTTTGTTCTTGAAGCACGTCACATGGTGCATTTGGCGTCGTCCTAAACAAAAGAAGTTCTAAATATCGAGGTGTGAATACAAAATTTTACGACCCCATCTCGTGAAGTGGCGGCAATTTCGGAATCATTACGCCAACGCAAAGCATGAACTAGCGTCTGCATGGCCGGTTAGAATTACATAATGGAAAAAAAAATGTGGATGCGTATATGTGCAAGCAGAAAAGCAGAGTGCACAAAGTTCTACTTCAACTCATTACGCAGAAATACAGGCGTTTTTTTTTTTTTAGCAGTTGCCCGAACAAGACGTACACTATTTGTTCAGTCGCGCCACAACAACGCTACTGTAGTATAGGAAAAACAGAAGCTACACACGTTAAATAAAACAGGAAAAAGCATGAAGCACAGTGCGAAGACACCCGACTGTCACCGAAGGCCAGCACACCATTCATTGGCAGAATGCGTGTTTATCTCACACGTAATAGGAATGTAGGCCGGCTTCGCGCAATAATCTTGCAAGGGAAAGCTTATATACCACCATTAGGCTGCCATCAACCCACTTTATTTGCCGACAATCGGCTCAAACTGCTCACAACGAAGCGTCGCAGTGTGATAAGCACCGCCAACCGTCTGTCCACACTAGCGCCACGACGGGGCTGCCTCCTATAGGTAGATCTCGCCGCCAATAGGCAGTGGGCATGCGTCCACGAAAATTGTACGTAACGAAAGGCATACATGCTGTTAGCCCCAGTTGCGGTGACAGCAGAGGAGAAACAAGCAAGACTTCTTCTCTAAATGCGAATACCATTGTTCTAACACGTGTGCGCCTATGTTTGAGCCAACAGAAAAAAATCACGCCATATCCACAAAGTGAATGATGTTGGAGGAGCTTGCTCGGAGATGATCGGGTAACCCGCGAATCCCCCCGAACATATCTCCTCCCATCATATATAAACGTGACAACGTTGTTATATACACATTACATGCGGCGCTCGGGCGGCGAGCCCCAGCTGCTGCTCGTTGCGAGCCCGCCGCGCTGCAATGCGGTGTCCATTCGGCCGAGCGGTAACGAAGAGCGTTCACTGCGTGAGCTCTCGGCGAAGAGAAAGGAGGCGCACGTGCTGAGAGTGTTGTGCCGTTGTGCGTTGTCTTGAGCGGCGCCGCCATCTAGTGAGCATTCCTGAAATCACCGGAAAGCCGGTGCCTTGAGCGGAGAAGTGTACACGCCACCGCCATCACCGCAGGACAAGGCACGAGCTTGAGAAGCTTGCCGAACAAGCTCCTAAAGTTACGGCTATTTTGCACTAACGGTGCCGAGCATGAAGGAAGTGCGGCCCTGGGCGGCCTTCTTTGTTTCTCTTTATTTTAACATGAAAGTGTTTGATGCTGGGATCCACGAAGATTTTACTCTGGTATTTCCGTCACGGAACTACGTCAGTAAAATAAAGTTGACAAAGAAAACCATAAGAAGTTTAATTGATTTAGAAATCCCGGAAGTTGAACCCACGACTGCTTGGTCCGTGACGATGGGCACCAGGCGCTCTAACAAATGCGCCACGGATGCTCATGCATGCGATTTTGCAAACGCGCCTTCTAGTTCTCGCACCTTCTCCCTTTCAGAGGGACCTTGGCTGGCGGGGAAGGGGGGGGGGGATGAGGGGTGCTGGTGATGTCTGGGATCGCTGAAATGAGGTACTATCTTTCTATCTTGTTCTCTCTTTCTCACTGTGCTTCTTCTCTCACCAATACGTGTTATTTCATCCCACGCCCGACAAATCACCGCGCTTGTTCTGGGAGCAAAGCAGAAGATGAAGAAGCGGAGGAACATATCGCGTGCCAGTTCATGTTCTGTCAACGCAAAACGGTTTTGCTCTGTTAATTTGAATACTATAATTACTGGAAATAAATTGTGTTTTTTTTTTACCTCAGACGCCATCTTTGAGTATGCATTACTTTCAAAATTCCAGAGTCACAACCTTAAGAAAGGGTCAGCCCGAGCGCAAGGTGAGCGGAGCCAAGAAGAGAGAGTCGGCGGTGGCGTGGCGCTTTCTCCGGTGAGAGGTAGCGGGGGGGGGGGGGGGGGGGGAGGGTATATTCTTTTGAGCACCGTGCGCTGTCGTCGCAAAACATTCCGACGTGCGGCGAGGAGTATGGCGAGGACAAAGAAGCAACTATCTCCGGAAGAGGAAGAGACGGAGGTAGTGCACAGACGGAAAGCTGCTTGATCAAGGGCTCAACGACGACGTCTAGTTCTGAGCAGAGGGAACCGAGGCTACGGCACAGCGAAGAGCCGAAGAGAACGTGTTTCGATCTAAAGAGGTCGCGTCGCGTATGAAGCTGCAACTAGGCTCAGCTGAATGAAAATTGCTTGGCCGCCCAGCATCGAAGAGAACCCGACCCTGGCTTGCGTGTCATTGAATACTTCGGTCACCTAGGAGTGGCTACAACCGGAGCCGATGCACAGTTCAATGACATTACATTGTCATCGCTCGGGGGGCGGAAGGCCCTAAATGAGAAAATTTGGCCCAACCGTCGGCATAACGTGCTAGGGAGGATCAGCGCCAGGGTCGACGGCTTCGGGATCACCAACGCACACTGGAAGCGAAATTTTCGAATGTAACCTACGCTCTAATTCTGGGTAAATTTGAAGGTTTTGCTGCTTCGGCTGTGCGCTTAACGCTTGAAAGCACTGCAATATGCATTCGCGGTGTGTGGAGGCTTCGTATACTGGAGGCCATTACACGGTCTCGCAGCGCAGGTAGTAAGCAACGGAGCCCCGTGTCACAAATCACATGGGTCCGCAGGGTAAGAAGCTCCATGAAGCATCAATTGTAAAAGCTAGAAATGGTAAACAGCCATCGCTACAGCATGCACGTGCAGCCGGCACTTCCGCGAGCAAGATGTCTGCTTCCGCGCGCAGCAGCGAGTAGCAGGAAAAGCTTCACTGAGACGCTCGCCCGCACACGCTGGGCAGCTAATGACGCCTCTCTCCCACAAGCTGGCCCATATGTGGCCCACCTCTATATCCTTCCCAAGATCAGTATTTGCGACGTTCAGTCAATGCATCCGGTGCTCCCATAACCCATACCGACTAATATTCCGGTTATTTCATTTAATCGTTTAGTTTCAGCTCCATTGATTTATTTATATATTAGCATCACAATTTTTTTTTGTTTTAATTGTGCCTCACGACGTAGCAAGATGGAGGGCCCAAGGCACTGTTCTTTATTTATCTACGTTAAACAGGTGTGACCGAAAATAATAACAGATTGGGCATCACGATTTAAGGATGCTCACCTTGGATGCAATGCCCGTCATCAAATTTTAAATGCGACGCATTTCTCGTGCAACTGCAGGCACTTGGAGCGTTTCTAGCTGCGTATCTATCTATCTATCTATCTATCTATCTATCTATCTATCTATCTATCTATCTATCTATCTATCTATCTATCTATCTATCTATCTATCTATCTATCTATCTATCTATCTATCTATCTATCTATCTATCTATCTATCTATCTATCTAGCCGGCTACGTCTGGGGGGCTCTCGTGATCGTCTCCTCAACTTGGCGTAGACCAAAATTAGTATGGGAGGGCAAGACACTTTGACGAATAGGTCTGGCTGGTCATGACATGAATAAAGTGAAAATCCCGTCACGTAAGTCGTCAAACCTTTTCCTCCAGACACGTGTGGCACATGCTCGCGTACCACCAGCTGCGGTATTCGGGTATGCGCCACTGGTGATGGACAGTTTGTATCTATCCAGGAACGACGAGAACAGACATTCGTAATTTAAATCCCAGAGCGTTCAGAAAAACTAAAAACTTACTGTGGCAGCGTTGATCCGACGAATGCAAAGAATGAATATAGGGGTCTCAGCAGGAATCGAACGCAAGCATTCTGCGAAGCAGTCAAGCATTCCACCACAGCGCCACGCGAGGTATCGAAACGGCTCTGGAAAAATGGCCCTATGCAAGCGTAATGGTGGTGAAACGTCGATTGTGGTTGCTGTGCTGGTTATCTAACTTTATATATAAACATTACATATGTACTCCTATGATACAGATGTCTTGTTCAGTTAGCGTCAGTTGTATACTTGCGCCATCCACTGAAGTTGGTCAACGTCGCACTATCCAGGGCTACCATCCTCGCAAGCAAAATCACCACATACATATCAGCTTACCACTTCTCGTATTGGTAATACCATAGTCCTTCAATACTAATGAGGGAAGTTGGTAACACCCATCTTGCTGTTGGGATCGTTACGAAACTTTAAACAACTGGTTATAGAACAACTGCCTGACTGTACAACATTTCTGTGTCCGTACGAAGATGTCTGCACATTTTTAGCCTCATTTCATAACGCTGTGTTCAATAATACATTACAGCACATGCACCTTCCCTCCGCATGCTTCGCATAACACTGATTCCCATGGTACGCGGAGTCTGCCGAATTGTTTGGCGTAGCACTTGCGCTACACTGGAAGGCCCCAGCGATATATCTCCTAGCTTTGGCGATGTCGCATGATCAAATCAACACAAAAATCATATATATATATATATATATATATATATATATATATATATATATATATATATATATATGTGTGTGTGTGTGTGTGTGTGTGTGTGTGTGTGTGTGTGTGTGTGTGTGTGTGTGTGTGTGTGTGTGTGTGTGTGTTTGTGTGTGTGTGTGTGAGTGATTTCAGTTTCGATTTAAAAAAAAAACTTCACTTTAGGGCGGTGATCGTTGCATCGGCGTTACCTTATTGACGGTTGACAAATTGTGCTCACGTGGTCGTACTGTCGACGCCGTTTTTCATTTGTTCATCGTTGCACCAAATGCACTTCCGGGGCAATTCAGTTTATAGGTATACAACGGCGAATTTTTATAGTCAACTCTGATAGGTCACTTTAACATAGTCAAAAGCTTCGTAAAGCGTGTATCATGTAGACTGTGGCTTAGAAATGTTCATAAATAATAAAATATCCGTTCGACATCTAGTTAACCATGCATTCATGGCATTACGTGGTTAACATGGCGTGAGAGTTGAAGAGTGCAAAGAAACGTTTAGTGCAGGGCGTTCACAGCATCCAACTTCAACGCCGCTTGTTTTACTCTGGCTGGTGGTTTCGTGTTAACGTGAATGCTGATCCTATGCGCCACAAAAAAAATAATAAAAAATAAATAAACTGTGAACAGTTCTGTGGATTCTGGGGAGATCGCATTGCACAGCCTGGGCGTTTCGTTAGCTGCGATGATACAAAACAAAGCTACTTCGAAAGTCCCAGTTTCTTCGTGCGTCATCCGCGAGTGCATTAAATCCTCTATTGTGCGAGAATGCAAATAACTACTAAGTTTACGTGGTGGATACATAGAGAATATAGCCGGTGCGCTTATGGTGTGAAAGTAAGTACGCAGACGATGGAATTTTCCAGGTCTACATAATCAAGGAGAAATGTGTTGACTACACTGGAACTGCATGAAAGCATATATTTAGTTTTTTATTCATTATAATTGTGCGAGTAGTATATATTTGTGCTTGTTGACGTGCCCTTGGCACTCATGTATGCGGCAATTGTGTGATTGTTTAAGCACGAAGAACACTGTAAAATATTTTCTTGTGCGCCTATTTACTGGAAATTTCATATACCGGGAACACACGTAGACCATTATGAAGCGAACACCAAAGAAGGTCACCGCAACCATATTTCATTTCCTGAAAACGACCTAGAAAAAAATTGACTTACGCGTTTAATGAACATATAAAGCACAGCTGTTCTATATATGAAATCACATATTTTTTTACGTTTGATGTCTCCTTCGTGCAAAACAACTTTCTTTAAAAATCATTGTGTATTTTTTTGAACAACATTCTGCAGGGGCCACAGTCACAGACCAGCAGCTAGGATAGCGTACAGCCGTAATACACTAGTCACTTTCAGCCACACAATGGACATTGTGTGCACAATATAATTCTCCTATTAAAATATTGTAGCCAGTCTCACGCCTGTGCAATCTCAGTAAACAGTGGAGCTTAGAAGGAAGCGCTGCCAGCTGGCGAGCGCAGATTTAGCTCTTCATCTAGTCTTTCTTTAATGTTTCTTTCTTTATCTTTTTGTAACCTTTTTTAGGGGCGAAGCTCCTTATGTCGTGGGTCATGCGTCCCTTGTAGTTTGTAATACGTAGTAGCCACCTGCGTGATGACGATGACGCTGCCATCACGGCACACCACATGGAATGTGGTGTGCCGTGATGACGATGACGATCGCGATGCCATACAACACATGGCATCGCGATATGGTCTCACATGCACATCGTTTGACCACATGCAACCAACCACCATCACGTCTTTGCCGTGGGTCGTGCGTCCCTTGTAGTTTGTAGTACGTCGTAGCCACCTGCGTAACCAGCAGTATCTCCCTGTGTGATGACGATGACGCTGCCATCACGGCACACCACATGGAATGTACCCACTATGCGTCATAACGATGACGCTGATGACGATGACGATCCCGATGCCATACAACACATGGCATCGCGATATGGTCTCACGTGCATATCGTTTGACCACATGCAGTGGCGTAGCCAGGGGGTGGCACATCGGGCACGTGCCCCCCCCCCCCCCCGAAATGTTTTTTCGCCATGGCATACAGAGCGAAAAATGACAATATCAAGGAGGTTCCCCACCCGCAATTAAGGAGGTGCCCCCCCCCCCGAAAAAAAATTTCTGGCTACGCCCCTGACCACATGCAACCAACCACCATCACGTCTTTGATGATGTACCTCCGGAGCTTCGCCCACTCATCATTCACTCCGCGGATATGCTGTGATTTTTAGATGCGAAGCATCTTATGCTCGGAGCTATGTCCGTCCCGCGTCTGTCCCGCGTCCCGCGTCCGGCCACTTTCATGAAGTAGGGAAGCACCCACTATGCGAACCAGAACACTGTAGTACAATATAAGGTCGTCAACCACCACTACAGTCACCAGAGTCATGGCCGAGAGCACAGAGAGGCTGCTTAGCAATGGCTTGGCAGGTGGTGTCTGTCGCCCAGGTTGACTCCATTCCTTGATCTCGCTTGCATGTGTTTGAGGAGGGGGGGCTTAGTCCGTCCCTCTCTCTCATCTCCTACGCTCACCCCCTTTCTCTACTCTAGGAATCCTCTACTCTACGGAGCGGCGCCCGCGTCCCACATCACCACAGCGCATGCGTCCTCTCGCCTCTCTCCTACGCGCACCCCCTTTCTCTACTCTGGGAATCCTTTACTCTACGGAGCCCGCGTCCCGCATCCCCACAGCGCATGCGCGTCCTCTCCCGCCTCTCTCCTACGCTCACCCCCCTTTCTCTCCTCTAGGAATCCTCTACTCTACGGAGCAGTTCCCGCATTCTACTGCGCATGCGCGTCCCCTCTCTCTCCTCACCAGCGGTTCTCCCCGTTCTCTCCTCTAGAATCCTCTACGGAGCGGCGCACATGAGAGGTGGTGCGAGAGCTGCATACTCCGCTGGGAGCATACTCCGTCGCGAATGACGAAAATTGCGGCCTTTACACTGCTCTTTTGCAAAATGAGTACTGCATTTCCGTTTTCTGCGAGAAAATGAAAATGCATTGATGCAATAGAGTTCTTCAATAGAGACCCCCCCCGGAAAAAATTTCTGCCTACGCCCCTGCCTATAATTACCACACAGCTTCCACACTGTACGTACACTCACTTGATTTTGTTAAAACACCAAAAGTCATCGCAGATGTAGTCAAACCACGAAAAGAACAAACAGAATCAAGGAGAAAAAAGTGCCCGGCAGCGGCCCCAAAGAACGCGCGGCGTAGATATTGTAGGCTAAGAACTCTTCACCTCCCCGGCGAGGCGAGTGCAATTGAACTGACGGCCACGCACGTGCTGGACGCATCGTGCTATATGTGCAGCTAGAACTACCGTCTTTGAATCAACAAAAATCTTGTTTAGTGCGTCTAAGTGTTCTGCACACACACACACACACACACACACACATTTTTAGCGCGAAAGTGTTTAATGCCGGGATCCACCGAAACTTCAGTGAAAAAATTCCGTGACGAAAATGACGTCCAAAAAAATGCACACGATCACATGGCAAAGAAAAAAAACGTTCCATCAATGGGAGTCAAACCAACGATATGTCGGTCCGTGATTAACAAATGCCGAGCACGCAATCCACTAGCCATGGTTGCCTGCTTTGGAGGATTTACAGTCGCGCCTTTTATATCTCACATTTTCCTCTCGCACAGCTCTTGGTCGGCGGGGTGGTGTCGCCGTCTGGGAGCGGTAAAGCAAAGTACTGAATTATGACCGTGGCCTTCGCGATTAGCTCCTGCAACGCGTCATTGCTGCTACGCGTCCGTCCCACTCGGCGCGTTTCCAATAGGAGAAGAGCAATTTTGTCAACGCCTTAACACACCATGAGCCGACGACCTTAGCCCAATCGTCGGCCTCGCGCGTAGCATTCATCCATATTAACAAAAATTAGGCAGATCCCAAGTACCATGGGATCGATGTTATGCGAAGCACGCGGGAGGCGAGGCGACCATGTTGTAATATTTTATTGAGAGGAACGGTACGAAATGACGTTAAAGATATGTACCAATGTTGGACGCACAGACATATGTTCAACAGCCGCACATGTTTATAGTTGCGTAATGATGCCAACAGAAACATGGGTATTACCAACACCAGAAGCGGTAAGCTGATATGTAGCACTTGTGCTTGCGAGGATGCTAGCCCTGCATAATGCTTCGTGGATCAACTATAGTGCATGGCGCTTAAGTACACTATTCATGTGAACCCGAATGACGCCTGCCTCATAGGAGTACATATGCAATGTTTATAAAATTAGATAGCCAGCACTGCAACCACAACTGACGTTTCACCAGCATTACGCCTGCATAGGGTCTTTTTCCAAAGCAGTTCCGAGACCTAGCTTGGCTCTGCGGTAGAATACTTGATTGCCATGCAGATTTCTTGGGTTCAATTCCTGCTGAGACCCTGATATTTATTATTCGCATTCGTGGGGTCAACGCTGCCGGCGTCACTTTTTCTTAATGCCCTCGCATTTAAATTACTAATCTCGGTCCTCGGCGTTCCCTGAGTAGATCTAAGTTGTCGAACACCTGGGGTGCATACCCGCATACCGCGGCCCGTGGTAAATGAGTATGTGCCACACATGCCTGCAGGAAAGAGTTTGACGACGTACGCGACAGGATTTTCACGTTATTCATGTCACGACCAGCCATACATATTCGTCAATACCTCTTACCCTCCCATACTAATTTTGGTCTACCCCAAGTTAAGCAGGCGATCACGAGAGCACCGAGACGTAGGCGGCTAGATAGATAGATAGATAGATAGATAGATAGACAGATAGATACGCAAAAGTCCTTACAGTGTGCAAAGAAATGCTTCGCATTTAATAGTCTTGCCATGCGCGCGAGCTGCCTGGCCATGGCTGTAACACCACGTTTACCGTTTACGCTGGCGCCGAGAAAAAAATGCGCCCACCTCCCCGAAGGGAATCGTGAGGAAATGCGAATGCATTTCGCGCGCGCTTCACTGCATTTATATATGGTGGTTGTGGTTCGAAGAAGGAAAAGGCGCCTGATTTCTGCAGCCCGGTCGGGAGCAAGGCGCAGCGCCTTTTTTTTTTGCTTTTTTCTTGTTTTTTAAATTTTTTTTGTTTATTTTTTAAATTTTTTTTTTCATATATAGCTCCGCCGAGCTCCGCCGCAGTCCGCTTTTAGTTAACGCGCACGCTGCGAATTTTTATTGTTCAACAACGCACAGGGGGAAATCTCCCACCGGCACCACCTTGGAGGTCAAGATTCATTGCCATATATACGGGGTGGCCAGTGAACGGTTGTGCAGCGCGAGCAGTCGGTTTTTTTCAACCAAGAAACTCGCTAGCAGACGCTACCTGTGTCGGCGTCGCGAGGCGAGAGAGGGAGAGGGGGGGAGCGTAGGAGAGGAGAGAGAGAGAGGGGGGCGCGCATGCGCAGTGGGAGTGTGGACGCTGCGGGCAGAGATGCCTAGAGAAGAGAGGGGGAGCGTAGGAGAGGAGAAGAGAGGTGGGACGCGCATGCGCAGTGGGAGTGTGGACGGCGCGGGCAGGGGATGCCTAGAGGAGAGAGGGGGGAGCGTAGCAGGGGAGAGAGGAGGGAGGCGCATGCGCAGTGAGGGTGTGGTTGCCGCGGGGAGGGATGCCTAGAGGAGAGAGAGGGATAGAGGAGGTTTTTTATTTTAATTTTTTTTTGAAAGGGTTTGCGCATGCGCAGTAAGGGTGGTCACGCCGCACACCACCACCACCGGATTAAGCTTCGCCATAAGATGCTTCACATCTAACACCTGCCGGCGCGCACACCTCCTCAACCTATCCTCCTCCTCCTCCTCCGCGGACAACGCCAACGCCGCACAACGCCAACGCCGGATGCCTGACATAGCCCGACTATGAAATGCATTCGCATTTAAAACTGCGGCCTGGCTAGAGGCGAGACACCACGCACGTTGAGTTTCCCTCTAGTCCGGCCGTGGTGTTCAACAACTCTTTAACAAGCCGCGGGAAGGTGACCTTAGCCCAAGTCCCGCGTCGAATCAGCGATGCTCTTCTGTCTGTCACGCCGTTTTGGTCTGATTACGCTCTCACCGTTGACTACTACAGCTACCACAAAGGTATGTTTATGCACTGATCACGGACGTTAGTCGTCGGGATGGGGACGGGCTACCAAGCGTCAACATGGGTGCATCCACGTTAAATGGTGCTTAGCTGCTTACACCAACAGACGTTGTGAAAGCTCTCTTATCTCAATGGGCAGTGAAAGTTCAACTACTTCTGTAAGGACAGGTTTTCACTTTCGTTTTATACCAATTCTTATGACGGAGGGTTCAGCCATGTTTTCTTAGGTTTGAACGCGCGCACGCACGTTGCACAGTCAATGTCGATCCATTATTAAGGCTTACATGAAAACGCATCTCAAAACCGCATCGTGTGCCTCCAGCAGTGCAGGCACAATCTGAGATCAGCAAGCGATCAGCTTTATAATGTTTATAAGTGATTGAATCGCTTATACTCCGGCAGCTTGTGCAACAACGCGCATATTGGTGTGAGCTCGTTAATAGGCGATTTATGTTCGGCCTCCACAGCAGCCCCGTTGACACAGGCGGCCATTGGTAATGACTGGCGGCCTACCTCCCCTAGAGCTGTTGCAGACACCCAGCTAAAGCTGTAAAATTAGTGTCTACAAAAGTAATACACTCACCATTAACAGGCGCACGTTGTCCGTGTCCGCAGCTCCATCAATATGGCGTCCCCCAAGCGTCCTTTCGAGCACGAAGCCTCCGTGTGCAATATGGCGTGACCGCAACCGAAGCAGCGCACACGTTCTCTAACGCGAAACTACAAGACGCCCAACGCACACCAAGAAAAAGGGGAGACTAAGAGAGGGTGCGCCGTCGCCGCCGGCCACCGTCGCGCAGACACGATCCGCGGCGCCAGGGCACACAGCGAATACGAACGGTGCCGAACGCCAGCCACTTGATATGGTGTCGTCTTCATCACGGAAGCCAATCGAAACGCGCTTGACGAGAGTCAAGTGACTCGCAGAAATGACAACTCTCTTTTTCTGCTTCTACCGTCCAAAAGGGGTCCAATGGATACCCGAAGAGAGTCAGGGCACCGTGATCCTCTTTTGACTTTTTTATCAGTATGTATCAGTAACATGTATTTTCCTTGCGGCTGACCAAACGTGAGCATATGTATGAATCTACAAAGGCACGCATCATTTACCCTTGTGGATGCGTGTACGGGATCGTGACACAGCATATTGCTTTGCATCGCGAACTTTGCACTTCAGCTTAGACGTTAATACAGTTCGTTTCGTAAAATTTGGACCGATGTTAACTTCATTCGCAACATAGGCTGCCGGATCCGGCTGGGACCAGTGGATATTGAGCCTTTCGTTAAACTTGAATTGTATTCGAACGAATCCTTTAGGTGTATGTGTGGCCGAATCGCCATACCTTAACTGTGCAACCGCTAGATTGAGCACCAGTGCAAACGTTCGAGCACAATATATCTTATTCTGCTTGTTTCCGTCATGTCTTACTTTCATTAATTTGTTCTAGCTATTATAAATATTAGTAAGGAACCTCGCTAAATACTTCTACGAGTACGAACATTATAGGACGCACCAACCAACTCTGCTGTCTTTTTGTCTCTTAAGGTTACACCTATCATTTTCCTTTTGATTGCTCGCTGCGTCGTCCTCATTTTCAGCTAAACCCTCTTAGTAAACCCCCATATATCTGCTCGTAGGTAAGTGCCGGTAAGATGCAGTTGTTGGATGCTTACCTCTTGAGATATAGTGGCAAACTGCCACTCATAATCTGAAAATGCCTGGCGAATGTGCTCCACTCTCTTCTTATTCCAGCTACTTCAGCTTCATGGTTCGTCTCCGTCGTCATTACCTGTCCTAACTAGACGTATTCCTTTACCCTGCCTCGCCAACTATTGTGAAGTGTTGTTTTCTTTTAAGACTGCTGCGCATTACTTTTGCTTCGGGCATATTTATTTTCAGACCTACCGTTCTGCTTCCCCAGTCCAGTTCAGTAATCATGAGTTGGAACTCATCCCGTGTGTTACTTAACAATGTAATGTCATCAGCGAACAGCAGGTTAAAAAACTTGTATCCCTAACTCTATCTAGGGGCCTCAAAACCTCCTGTAAACATGCGGTGAATATCACTGTGGCGATCGTTCCTCCTTGCTTTACACCCTTCATCAATGCAATTTTGTAGCTTTGTTCGAAAGTGATGGTGGCTTTGGAGCCGCTGTAGATTACTTGCAGTATTTTGATATTACTGTGATAACAATTATATGGCCCCCCTCCCCCCCCCCCAAAAAAAAAATTTTCTTTTGCCATGGCATACAGAGCGAAAAATGGCCATTTCAAGGAGGTGCCCCCCCCCCCCCCCCCCGAAAAAAATTTCTGGCTACGCGCCTGTTGAGAAGCCTTGTGGTTTATTGGATGTAGTATTGTTGCAAGAATCTGTGATATGGTTAGCGTAATAATATTTCATTCATTGCTCTAAACTCACAATAATGCCTCATATATTTCATGATATGCACGGAAAACTCATACATGTGTTGCTGCTAGAATTAAAATTGGACAATTTGTTTACCGGAGAAGCCAGCAAACCTAGACTACCTTTTTGAGGCAGTTGGCATATAAACAATTATATATCTTCAGAAACCAGTTCAAGAGAATGATAGCGCACTGCCAAATGGCAGTGGATATCTTCCAGGATTCTGATCACCGGAGGTTGTCGCAGAAGCTTACATACTTTTTTGTGATGGCATTTGGTTCAATATTGGTGCCCTATAAGTCTCAGCGTTTCCGCCTTTTTTCCCCTATGACCAATAGACAGCCTGTTCTGCTTTAGTAAGTAGTTCTGTCTTTTTAGCTGATCAGAATAATTGAAACTAATTAGCACTATTTAGCAATTAGCTATAGTCGCTGAAATGAATGTCACTTTATATAATCGTCTGAATGTGAGCAGCCCGAAGAAGACTACATTGTAACACAGTTACAATGTGTGCACTGCAAATACGCAAGTTTATGCACAGTTACATTGAGTGAGCTACAAAAAAGCCTTGGCTAAGTTTGCGATCATGCTTTGCGCTAGTGTCTATAACGCACAGGTGCTACAAATAGTACATCTCCGCATCACCACTCGCACCCTTCCGCATCACTACTCGCACCCCTCTCCCACCTGTCTCCATCTCCCTGCGCTGTGCGCACCGCACACTGACTAGCTCAGTCGTTCCCGCCACCGAGCGCAGCAGACGCTCCCCCCCCCCCCCCCCCCCCGCCCGCTCCCCGCCCTACCGCCTTCATGAAAGCCAGCAGCGAGATCAGGCGCATAGTCGTTTACGTCCCATTTCTGAGGAGCTTCGCTCATCGGTTGTATTCGTACACGTAACTGCTAGTTTTTTTGACTGCGGGTGCATTTAATCCTGATTTTCATGGTTCCTAACTCTTTATCTTTTAACTACTATGTAGATGAATCCATCCACTTGCCTTACATATAATTGTTATTTTTGTTGATGCAAACGATGATCTGCTTAGTATTTAACTTCACATAGATGTACCTAGTGAAACTAGTGATTCCTTTGTTATTTCTGATGATTTCAATGATCATTTCAAATCTGTTTTTTAGGATGGATAACGGAGTCCTGGAAACATTTGATGTGGCAAGCCCAACTCTATCGGATATTGTAATACGTGAAGAGAAAATTTTAAAAGTTAATGTTAAAAATATCTTCAGGTTCTGATGGAGTACCAAATAAGTTCTTAAAACGCTATGCACAATGGGTTTCAGAGTATATAACAATTCTCTTTTATAAATCATTGAAAGATGGTGAAGTTCCGGATGAATGGGCAACTGCAAAAGTCAAGCCCCTACATAAGAGCGGAAATCCTCATTTTTTTACTAACTATCGCCCAATCTCATTAATTTCAACTTCATGTAAACTCCTTGTGCATATAATACATAAGCGAATTTCATAATTCATAGATAAGCACAAATTTGTGTCAGGTTCAAAACAAGGATTCAGGAAAGGATTTTCTACTTGTACTCATTTTTAACTACAGATCATGATTTCGCACTAGGTATAAATTTCGGAAAACAGGTAGATGCAATTTTTATGAATTTTACTAAAGCTTTCGATGCAATCTCTCACAATGAATTACTCTGCAAATTGGATTTAATTCTTAAAAATACTCAGCTTCTAAATTGCATCTCCGCTTATCGTTCGAATCGAAAACAATAAGTCTTTAATGATCATTGTTCTCGTACAGTACCGGTTGACTCGGGTGTTCCTCAAGGCTCAGTGCTCGGGCCCCTCGTCTTTTTGTTGCTTATAAATGATATATCGCGTGGTATACCTCTAAAAGTCAACTTATATGCGGATGACTGCATCCTATACTCGGAAGTAAAAAACCAGACAGACCAAATTCATTTAAACGATGCATTTTAAAAGGTCATTCGTTGGTGCGAAAAATGGAAGATGTCAGTTAATTTTCAGAAGACCGTTTTCATGAATATTTCTCACAAACGTAACCTTCTTCATTTTGCATATTCAGCCTATATTGTTTTTGCAGGAGGTACAACACTACAAGTACCTTGGTCTTTGGATTTTGAATGGCCTTAACTGGATGAGACATATTAACACTGTAATAAGCTCGTGCAGTTACAAACTATTTTATCTTAGATGAACTCTCAAGCTCTCTACTCCCGCGTTCGCCTTATTGCGTTTAAGGCCAATTGTTCAACCTACTTTAGATTATGCATCCATTATTTGGCACCCTCAAACTAGAGAAAATATCAGCAAAACGAAAAAAATTCAAAAGAAAGGTGTTAAATTTATTCATAACAGTTTTCGCCGTACTTCAATAACATGTTTATGAGCAAAAGCCAACCTCCCAACACCTACACAAAAAAATAAAGTATTCATATTGAAATTTTTGTTTCAGTTAGTTAGAGGTTAGTTTAAGTTAGACTTATCACATATTCTTCATTTCTCCACAGGATATGCCACAAGGCAGATGTATGATTTTGCACTAACCCCATTCTCCACCCGTAATAACACATTAAAGTATTAGTGTTTTCCTAGGACAATTACCGAATCGAATAATCTTAGTAACGAAATTGTTCGCAATCATCCTTGAACATTCTTGCTGCGCGGCTCCAGCAGTGAGTGTATGAGTTTTATTACATGTGCTCGTGCTTTTTATTTCAATCACTGTAGCGATGATTCTGAACTCGTGATCATCTTGAATGTGGCTCTTATTTCATTATATGCCCTTATGTCTGTTTATTGGAAATCATTGTAATTTTTTTTCTCTTGAAAGCGTGTACATACCTTATCTGTTTTAATTTTATTTGTTTGCCAATTTGTAAATTTACTAAATGTATATCCACCCTGCCAAAGCCCTATGTAAGGGCTGGAATATTAATAAATAAATAAATAAATAAATAAAAATAAAATAACTTGTTTTGCCATGCTGTGAGAAGTTTACCATTAAGCACAGGTTTTGGAAATTTTGTGCTATATGAAGGCACTAGCAGTTACAGATTGAAACACTCGCTTTGCTAAAAAGTAAGCATTTTACTAGGAAAATTATGTTCTCTTGTTTTCGTCGATTGGACAGGTTGGTTAATATCCATCAAAACTTCGGTCTCTAACTTCGGGCATCAATATAGTTAACGTGTATTCAGAGGTGCTGGCATACTGTCAAAATGTTTTCTTCTGCGTGTGTTTCTGCATTTCATAGCTTAAATAACTGCCGTGATGAACTTGAGATATAATCCAAAGGTGTACAGCAAGCTTGGAACATTGCCTCAGTAACGTACTTAACACAATCTCCAGCCCGTTGTGGATTTATGAACTACGTTACGAAAAGTGTTATCACACTTTACAGCAATCTTCAATAAAGCTATGTTGCCCGCTTGAGGTCAGTCATGCTCTGGGGGGGGATATTAGGAAGGACGACCCAATGTAGATGTAGGTCTTTCTGAAACACATGCCTGGGTGAATGGGGCATGCAGCGCAGAAGCGCCAGTATATAGATTTTGCGGTTCTCCTAAAGCAAAAATAATCTCACTATGGAAGATGGCTGAACCAGCCTTCAATGACCAATGGTCGACGGAACGTTGGTAACAGGTATTTAGGACGGCTAAAACCGTGTAACGACTTTAAGTTTAACGTTTGTTCAACGTCTATTGAAAGATATAAAAAAAATTTCAGTTGGTTATTGGGGGCCAATTGTCTACGGTATGTTGGTAACTGGTATATAGAGCATTTATAGCGGTGTCAGCCCTTTCAGTTTACCGTCGGTAGGTTGTATCGAGTATGACGAATTATATGCCTTTTTCACGGTTATTACCAACTTTTGTAAGAGCACACTGGCGTCGAAGGCGTGATGTTGCCGATGCCCCCCTTGGCCACTAAGGAACACGCTAGGGCGCGCGAGCGCCGATGGGCGAGTTTCACTACCAGACACATAATTCGAGGAGTAAGGTCGCCTTCAAGTTTTTATGATGATTCTACCAAGTATTTTATTGTCTTTGTGAAACATTTCAATGCTATAACAAAACCACTTCACCTTACAGATTGCGTTTAGCCACATTAGAACTACTATGAGTCTCATAGCATTTTCCTGGTCTGACTGGGTTTTGAGGACTTCCCAAAAAGTCGTAACTGTCGCTAATGCAGGAAGAATTCCCATTACAAGGACTGCTGGTTCCATTGTTGTAGAAGGTACACTGCAACAATAATGGTAAAAAGTGCAATGACTTAATTTTGTCCACGTCATTACATCACTTCTATTTATTTTCAACACAAAGCTTCTTTGGCATTTTTGCAATCTTGCTTTGACTTGCACTACAGTGGCTAAAACGGTATGAAAACAATCATTTAAAAGACAGGGCGCGCAAACACGGACAGGAGAAAGCTCAGCACTTGTTATTCACCAACTAGCTCAGCTCTCTGTTATTCGAAAACCATCAAATGCGACAGCTGCTGGATTTTCACAATGTGCACCACCAGAAATTAGGATGTTTTATTGTGCATACTCCTTTCACGCGCGCTCTGCTAAACTCTACAGTCAGGGGAGTTCGATTCTCGGCGACAGCGGCCGCATTTCGATGGCGGCGAGAAGCAAGGAACACCGATGTGCTGATTTAGGCGCATGTTCAAAACCCAAGGCGGTCGTAATTAATCCGGAGCGCCCCACTACGGCGTGCCTCATAGCCACATCGTGATTTTTTTATTTATTTATTTATTTTATTTACAGACACTTCAGGCTCTCCTTGGGTCCATGCAGGAGTGAATAGAAACAAAACAAGCACACAATAAATAGTAATACATTGGATAGCTTGGCATAATTTAAAGAATACATAAATAACAAGTACACAACTGGACAGTCATATCAGTATTCAGTACATATATATTTTTGTTATACAACAGAATTGCATTCAAGTCAAAATGTTATCAGTACAAGTAAGTCACTTAAATTGCACTCAAATCAATGCATCTTCAATATAATTCACTTGCATCAAGAAGACTAGTACTTTCAATGCGTTTCGTAAATGAAGCCAGCGAGGCAGCATTCACTGCTTCTGCAGATAATGCATTCCAATAAAAAATTGCGCGATGAAGGAGAGCGAACTTGTGAACATTAATGTGGCTAGGTGGCTGCCTAATAGTTTTATTGTTATTCGTCCTGGCTGAAAGTTTTGATGGTTGTCGAAGATAATGTTCCCATGATAATTTGATGTCCCTATGGTAAAGTTCGGTAAATGAATTTTATTCTGCATACTATCCTGCGCTGCGCAAGTTCTTGTAGGCTTACCTTATTACGCAGATTTGTTACCCTAGAATGTCGGGAGTGCAAAGCCATATAAAACACAAAGCTAAATTTTGGACTATGTCTATTTTTTTTAATCGAACATTATTACCAAGGGCTCCAAATAACGCCGGCATACTCCAATTTAGGTCGCTCTGGTGCTTTATTTGCTTTCAGTTTTACCGTGGGAGCAGTATTAAGCAGTTTCCTCTTCAAAAAGGACAATTTCTTCCGTGCACCCCTACACGCGTTTTCAACATGCATTTCCCAGAGTGTGAGGCCTAAATATTTAACACGATCAGTACTCGTGATGGTAGCGTTTCCTAAAGAGTATGTAAAGTGAAGGGGCATCGTTTTGTTGGTAAACGTAATAAAACTTGTCTTTGAAGGATTTATTTGTAATGTCCACCTTGCACACCGTTCGTCAATTTGAGCTAAGGCATTATTAAGTTTAATTTGGTCTTCTTGATTATTTATGACTGTGTATACTACGCAGTAGTCCGAAAATAGTAGGATCTGGATCGGTGGCTCGATGCAAAGATGAGTATCATTAATATAAACTAAAAAAAAAGAAGAGGCCCGAGGACTGAGCCCTGCGGAACACCTGAGTGCACTGCCAACTTTTTCGAGACACAGCCATTTATGGTTAACACGCTGTCTTCTGTTTCTTAAGTAGCACTCGACCTATGCCACAACATTCCTTTCAATACCTATAGCTAATAATGTTCTTATTACTCATGGGGAACGACATCAAATGCCTTGGAGAAATAAAAAAATGGCATTGGTCTGACCTTTAATATTTAGCGTGCTAATTAATTGATCAGTTATTTCAACCAGTTGGGTAACGTTAGATAAACAAGATCTAAATCCATGCTGTTGGGCCTAAAGTAATTTGTTATTTTCTAAGTAATGATGGGCTTAAATAATTTACAGCAAGTACTTGTTAAGGAAACAGGCCTGTAGTTGTTCTTTTCCAAAGCGGAGCCTCATTTATGTACCGGGATTATTTTTGCAGTGCTAATCATCAGAAATAACTGCAGCGTCTAACGATGTAGTGTAAATTTGACGTAAATATTTTGCCACCCAAACAGCACATCTACTCAAGAAAGTATTTGATATTTCGTCATGACCAGCTGATTTCTTTAGATCTAGTTTATGCAAAAGGCAAAGAACACCATCCTCAGTTATTTATACTTCTGGGATAAGGCAGTTGTAGTCGTATGACCGCAAACTTAGCATGCGTGGTCGTCCATCTGAAAATGGACTGAAAAAAGACACTAATCTTGTTTGCAATAGCAGTCGCGTCAACAATACTTTCACCCGCGACTCTAATCTCTGAAATGCCTGGTTTTTATCTTTTCACAGATAGCGCCAGAAATTTTCGGTGTTCTTTCGTCAGAATGACGGCAGAGTAACTGAAAAAAAGCTTTCTTTTGCCAATCGTGTAAGTCCTCGCAGCTTAGAAATAAGGCCTTGAAAGGTCACTCGTGTTTCGGCACTTGCGTCGACGCCTTAATTTTTTGTTTCAAATGAATCATTTTTCTCGCGTGAACCACGGATGTTCCCCATTAATGCGTTTTTTTTAGCGCCACATATTGTTGCTCGCAAAAGAGAACAATTTCTGTGAAATTAGACCGCATTTCATTTATATCATTAACTTGGCTAAAAAAATTCGAAGGCGCGATTCCAAATAGTCTAAAATAGCGTTATCATCCGCATGAGTGTAATAGCTTATGAAACTATCCGATGGCCTAGTAAAAGAATGTGCACCTGAAGCAGGACATGACAAAGCAACTTGTGATCGGATATCCCTTCCTCTGCACTGGCGGAACAACCTTGAAGTGACCTGATAACGAGTGCCAAATCAAGGGGAGAGGATGGTGAACTGTCAACCATGGTAGCCTCAGAAACTAGTTGTTGTGAGCAGAAGTCGGACGCGGTCGTGGTCAGTATTTCTGAACTTCGGGATTCTTCGCCATCATGAGAAAAATCAGCCCAGTTTAATAACCGGTAGATTGAAATCTCTTGTTGTTATAATCCGTGATAAGGAATTCCTATTATCTTCAAGCAGGAACCGCAGGCAATTATTACCATTTTTAATCCGCGTGCTAGAGAACGTTAGCAGCGTAACGACTTAACCGCTATGTTACGACTGCGAGCAAACCATTTTAGTACAAGCGCGCCTCATCGCCCACAACACACAGCAAGGCACCGGTAATGATTATCGCGAACAAATTTCCAACGTGCATGAGGTCGGTTCGTTGCACACGTTGATCATGGCTAAATAGAGTAGCGAATGCCCGGGCCCGGCTCAGTCTTGGTTTCACGGGGCTAGGCTAGGTTTATGCTTCGTAAAATGGGCGCTGGCCCGGGAGAGAAAGTTAAGCGCATTCAATTCTCTAACTGATATCATTCTTGAAGGTGTCTCCGTGCTTGCTTGATTGACTCAGACGCCAACATATCTGCGATTTGCTAAAAACTGCGTAACTTAATATAAAAAGTCACGACGACGTCCATTTTCGTCGCACCACAGCAGCCGAGAATGCCCAGCTGGTGGCTGCGTGAGGCCTCGTTAACATTGTATGTACTCAAAATGAGCATAGGGGGTAATGTGTGTATGTGAAACACGACTAACATGTCATGGCATGAAAAATTTGGGGACCCTTAAGCTTCGCCTTTAAGAGTTGAACGCGAAAGCGATATACCGTCCCGAGTGCGTACTTCAACCACTTAGTGCATACTTGCTATGCACCCACTACGTAGTGTTAAGGGAATACGCGCAGTAGGGTGTCTGCCTTTTGTAACGGGTGACCGGCTTTAAACTACGAAATCGTTATGACAGTTTACTTGATTACGAGCGCGTAACGTGAACACAGACTAAGAAAGACAAGGACAAGCGCGTCCCTGTTCACGTTACGCGCTCGTATATCAAGTAGGCTAATCATGAATCACCAACTCGCCCAAGCAGCCATCTTGACAAGTTATGACAGTCCCATCTTCTTGACGCCCGATGGCAATGTACGCTTGTACCACGCAGTATTACTGGGATATTACATGTTATATTGCGACCCCTATATAAAGGACGCTTGAGTTTGCGAAGCATAAAAGTTATTTTCATTGCATTTCCAAGCAGAGGAAGTTATCTTCATTGTATTTCCAAGCAGAGGCGTGGCTGTGTGGTAGAACACCTGCTTGTCACGCAGACGGCCTCGGTTAGATCCTCACTCGCACCCGGAAATTTTTATTATTTATTTTATTTGCATCTGTCTCAATTTTTCGGTCACGCACAAGATGGTGATTTTTTGCTCACAACCAACGACGCCGACACTGACACCGACGCCGACGCCGGAATTTCTGCCAAACGAGCTCTTCAACGCTATCGCGTTAAAATCATGATACGCTTGTCGCGTACGTCAGGAATCCCCTTCTCGCAATCACGTGTGGCGCATACCCGCATACCGAGGCTCACGCCATGCGCTTATACGCCACTCTGTCAACTCTTCTAGGACGGAGAAACTACTGGGCACGTTGCGTGTTTTAAACAAGAGAAATACATACTGCTTGTAATATGTGTCCGATTATGATGTACTACACGAACACTTGGACGTGTACTTTTATTGCAATCGTGTACTTTTTGTGACTCAACAGTCTATTCGCGTGTTTCTCGGCCTATAGGTGCGCCTGATAGTTTTACAACATGGCGCCCAGCTAGATTATCGCGCCTAGCCGTGATTCTGCGTTGAGAAGAGATGCGATTCGGAAAAAAAGTTGCGTTCAATCTGTAGCCTAGGGCAATGAAACTTTTGATCCATATATAGGCGTTTATGCTGATTTCAAATATGCAATTAGTTTTATAGTAAGTGGCACACTTTTCGTTTTGTGCCAGGACAATGTGTAAAGTATAGTTCGTTTTGGACAAACATTTTACGCCACTATACTTTTACGGTTCTGAGCCATTAATGGCTTATATTGCTCCACATTAACTCTAGAATGCAAATAACTATCAAAAATGTGCGTATAAAACATTTTGATGGTCAAGAAAACTTGTAATGCGAGAATTCTTAGAATCATCAGCCCATACTTAATTGCTTACTTTAGGTTCGTTTTTCGACTCGCATCCCCCCCTTAAAGTGAAAACTCGCTGCCACTGGCAGTTTCTTTTTTACCTTTATCTGCCGTTTCGCGACACGATGACACCACTGAGCCCCTTATCTATCGTGGCAGCAGTTTTATACGCGTTACCTAAAAAAAGTAACTAAATACGTTACTCGTTACTCTAACAAAAAAGGAACGCGTTAACGACCTACGTTACCTACAAAAAAAAGGTAACACGTTACCGTTACCAAAAAAAAGTAACGGACGTTAATTACCTCTGCCGTCACTCCACAATCGTAAATTTTATTCAATGAGCATTTGCTGCAGGAGCCCACAATAAGAATTTTGGAAATCTCAAATTTATGTTTCACGTAAAACTTCTAACCCAAACAAAGATTATAGCCAAAATGCTCATTTACCGAGAATTATTTGTACAAATGTACCGAGACCATAGCAATGTCATAGTACATAAAGCTGCCTGTAGTCTTACGTGTGATAGCGGCTGACTCTGCGGCGCATGGTGAAGCCATTTTTCTCAATGTGACATTAACACAATGTGAGATTCAATCATCTACCTGAGGGGTCGGCAAACGTTTGAGTCGGAGGGTCAAATTTGCATGAAGCTGACAGAGCGGGGGCCGCACGGCAAATCGTGGGGGGGGGGGGGGGGGGCTTTGCAGGTAAGGAGAAAAATTTGGTGAAATGACAGTCTACAAAATTTGGAATAAATATTATGCTTATTTTCTACACGCATGTCATCGGTTGCAATTTACAAACATGGGTTACACGCGGAAACCCCATTTGAGGTCAAAACTGCCACGGGAAAGGGGCGTTATGTCATCTAAGACTCCATTAATTA
The DNA here is from genome assembly GCA_030522465.1 of Rhipicephalus appendiculatus. Taxonomy (NCBI): domain Eukaryota; kingdom Metazoa; phylum Arthropoda; class Arachnida; order Ixodida; family Ixodidae; genus Rhipicephalus; species Rhipicephalus appendiculatus. The sequence goes on from JALIZH010009055.1 coordinate 38,713, forward strand.
ATATTTTATTAGGGAGCAATGACTGAAGATATCATCTGAACCCAACTCGGTTATCGAACCTTAGCGATTCGACTCTTCTGAGGCCGCCATGTTTCTCCCTGAACCGAACACTTCATAAGCAGTTATCACCGCATAGTACTTACATTTTGATTACAGGTCCCAATTCCTCCACCGTCAATTTGGCTATTGGCCATTATGGTGCAATGTGATCTGAAAGGAAAAGAAATCGATTGCACATGATTCACATCAGGCATGGTTCCACGGCGTTCACTGAGGTGTTATGAGTGCAAAATACACGTGCAAAACGCAAGCTGTTTTGTGATTGTTAACTAGGATTTTTCACCGGAAATTTTATTTAGGAATGTGGTACCTCAGCGCTTGCTCTTTAGTTAAAAGCACAATATGAACGGCTCCCACACCGTGGCCTCCGTGACTAGATCCGGCAGCGCGCCGTTGCTCAGGTCGTTCCATTCACATGGGGGGCGTGTGGAGAGAAAGCGGTGTGGCAGCCAAACGAGATACGTCGCCATCCCACGAGTTCACTAAAGAATTGTACCATGGCCATGTTAGAAGGGAACGCGACGCGCGTCGTCTGTTCCCTCTAGCCCGGCCGTTATTACGCACGTATAGTATTCTAGTTCACTATACTAATGGAGAGAGCGCGGCAAACACAGCCAGGCGTATAATGACTAGATCAGGGTTAGTAGGTGGGGGAGGGGTGCGCGCAATGCGGGCGTCTCACGCAGAATACCCTGAATGATTTAGTGGCCGCGAGGGGACGCTATAGAGAATTTCACCTTAATGCAGAAAGGGCGCATCAAGGCCCACATAAAGGCTGTGATACGCAACTGGTTTCGTTTGCGCGCCTAAGAAAGCATGGCGCACGGTGCTTGCGAATTTTCAACTCATGGCGCCCTACATTTTGAATATTCCCAATTTTCTTGATTGCGGGAACCTCCCTGAGAAATGTGGAGCCAGTCCGACCATTCTTTGACCCGTTTTTATACAAAGGCACTGATGATCCTAACAACTGCACCGGATTTTCTGCGAAGCGGACTGCTTGAAGCTATACTGCTAAAATGAAATTTCTTTGCGGGGGTGGATGTTGAGCCTACGTATCCACTCTCAGAAACATACTGTGTTACCCATTGGGCTGTCAACACTCACGTTTACGAAAGGTGAATATATCTCACGAAATGAATACGTTTTAGTGATGGTACAAAAGAAATGTAAAAGAGCATTCTCACGAAAGCTGTATTGAAATATCCTGGAGGATGGAGTATGCCTTTCTCTAGCACTACCAGTGAAACCGGCATGGCCATTACAAACAACAGGAAAATTCCGACTTTGAGAAAATCTTGTTACGCACTGTCAGCTGCCAATTCATAAAAGGTCATGTTCTAAGCTATGCCAGCTGGCAGAAAGACTTTCACACTCTCTGCCATGGCTACCGGTGCCTCTTGCTAACACTCCCTGGATTACACGGAGAAACACCCAATAAAAGTGAGTTGGAAAACGACCGCCGCTGCACCTCAACTGGCAGACCATCGGACGCATTAGGCGAAGGTTTGGTTCCTACCAACAAGTTGTTGTTTTTTTTTGCCATACAATTTAATGATTTTTCATTTGTGTGGCGATAACCCTGCAACAGTTATGAACTACAAATACTGTCCTCTATGTCTGTCCTTCATTGTCTGTTGGTTTAATTAGGTTGTCTGAGACACAGAAAAAAGTGACAAAGGTCTGTGTGCTATGGAAAGCATGCAATGTTCATAGAACACACGCTCATCGGCATATGCTTGACATTCAAACAGGATATGTTGCACTCAAGAGTGTCCTTCGAATTGGCACTCTTGTACCGAATAACTACCGCCGTGACTTGCCGTGTGACGCACCAAATCTTCATCATTTGGAAATTAACAAGCTTCCGCTTACTGGAGCGACAGCGTATATAGTCCACGTGCAGCATCGCGTCCATCAATTTGTATTCTTTCTTCATGACAACCAGCGTCTTCACACAATATCATGCAGGCGGTGTACCCCTAGAGCAGGGTTCTCAAACACGCGGCCCGCGGGCCGCATGCGGCCCGCGAACCTCTTACTTGCGGCCCGCGGCCTGCACACGACTGTCTTCGCCCCACATTTTTTTTATACATTTTCATAAACATGTGCGTCCGCTACACAGTCATGACTGGTCTAAAGCATTGTTTTCGTGAGGCACCCCATGTGGTCACCATGATATGAAGCATAACCGTGAAACAAAAACAGTATTTCCGAAACGGCGTCTGGATTTTACTCATTTTGGAGATCAGTATCGACATGTTCGTGGATGTAATCCTGGCCCCAAACCTTCTTCAGAAATGACCCATATTGGAGATATGGAAAGGTTTTCTTTTCAATGGTATGGTTTGCTGACAAAGTGTACGATTTAACCCCCCCCCCCCGCCACTATTACCTTCTTTCCTGACCCGGCCCTCGCAGGTCATAAATTCTGTGACTGCGGCCCGCCGCCTGAGATGAGTTTGAGACCCCTGCCCTAGAGAATGCATGCTCTGTCCATTTGAGAAGCTGCCCCTACGGTCGCCGATACTGCGCTTTAAGCCAGAGGAGATCGCATAGGCTACATGTGGTTGGAAAACAATCCTTGAGGAGGGAGCATTCAGAGTGCTAGCTGTCTCACAGAGGAACAGGTGCTCAATGCGCTAGTTGTGTCCCGTATACGGGTAAAGTCATGGCTGTAAAACACCACAAAAAATATTAAATGCGAAGCATTTCTTTCCGTACTGTAAGGACTTTTGTGTTTCTATCTACGTATCTATCTATCTATTTATCTAGCCGCATACGTCTGGGTGCTGTCGGGATCGCCTCCTTAACTTGGGGCAGACCAAAATTTGTATGGGAGGGTAAGATGTATTCACGAATATGTTTGGCTGGCCATGACATGAATAACGTGAAAATCCTGTCACGTACGTCGTCAAACCCTTTCCTGCATAGACGTGTGGCACATACCCGTACACCACGGGCTGCGGTATGCGGGTATGCGCCACAGGTGTTCGACTATTTATATCTATCCAGGAACGGCAAGGACAAGCATTAGTAATTTAAATGCGAAAGCGTTAAGAAAAACCGGCGTTGCAGCGTTGACCCGACGAATGCAAAAACTACATGTTATTGTCCCAGCAGGAATCGAACCCAAGCATTCTGCGTGACAATCAAGTATTCTACCACAGAGCCACGCCAGGTCTCGGAACTGCTTTGGAAAAAGACCCTATGCAGGCGTAATGTTGCCGAAACGTCATTTGTGGTTGCAGTGCTGACTATCTAATTTTATAAACATTACATATGTACCCGTATGAGGGAGGCGCCGTGTCGGGTTAACGTCAGTTGTATACTTAAATGTCATCCACTGTAGTTGGTGCACGAAGCACTATCCAGGGCAACCATCCTCGAAGCACAAGTGCTACATATCACCTTACCGCTTCTGGTATTGGTAATAGCCATTGTTCTGTTGGCATCGTTACGCAGCTCTAAACAACTGGTTACATGAAACATATGCGACTGTTCAACACATGTCTGTGCGTACAACATTTGTAGATATCTTTAGCGTCATTTCGTAATGTTTCGTTCAATAAAAAAATTACAACCTAATCACCTTGTTCCACATGCTTCGCATAACAGCGATTCCCATGGTGCTTGGGATCTGCCGAATTTTTACCAGTACAATATGGTGCCAAGAAAAGTCCATAGTAAACACATACTTGGAACTTCGCTGCCATTGCTTGAAATTTTTATGCGCTAGAAAATATCTTGGAGCAGCCACCCACAATTTAGGAACAGCTATCGTTAAACTGTAAGTGGCGCGTGGTGTCGTACTGCACCATATTAAGGCGAAAGCCTTTAATGTTTCATGCTCACGTCCGTCCGTCCGTCCGCCCGTCTGTCCGTGCCGTCCGGCCGTACGAGCCCTGGCATGGAGCCAGGTGGCCGCCGGGCTGCTCAAACGGGACGCCGGTCGCATCGGACTCTACAGCGCTCGCGCTTCGCTTGCGTAGCGTCGCTGTGCCCAGCGTTTGGAATCATTCTGAGCGACGCCGTCTCAATGGACACAGGCGTTCGCGGAACACACTTTGGAAATTACAAAGGGTACGTCAATTTAAGCGCCGGAAAGCGGATGGCGTTTGTACGATGCGCAAAGCGCGACAAAATACGAACGCATGCGAACGGAGGAAGATTAGTCTCGCGTCTCTGTGCGATTGGCGATAAAAAATTAAACAAGAAAACACGCACACATTCGGTTTGTGTGTTATCCCACTGAGAGTGTAAAAGAAAAAAGACATGGTATAGTCAGTCGAATGGGCACACGCTTTCGCCGTACACACTTTGGAATGTACAAAGTGTCCTTCAATTTTTACTGGCATACTGGAAGCCCTAATTAATGAAGGCTAGAGTTCACTCAATGACTTTTAGTGTAGTCCATTGTTGGCTAAAGTTGGCTTGATGCGATAGGATCATTTGAATGGTAAATTTTGCTACGAAATTGAGTACCAGTTCGTTAGTTCTGTTTCGAAATTTCGAAATATTTCACAAGAATTTTGTAACACCTAGTAATTGGCGCATCCGAGAAGACGTACGTATATTCAGCATCAATTTCACAATGCAACATTGGGAATAAATTGGCGAACGGTAAAGCTTGGCACCGCTACCTACGCAGCAGAACACAATGCGTAGAATCCTCAGTTTCGAGGCTACGCTGTGTCCGCGAGTATGAGATTCATTGCACTTAGAGGAATAAATGCAATTTGTTCTTTATTTGTGTGAGGATTACATCTTTAAATATCCGCAAATTATTCGAAAAGCATTCGCGATTGGGAATATTGGCTACACAGTTCAAAGGATCAGTCGTATGGGAGAATATTCTATTCGCTATTGAGCAGTTTTAAGATGTTTATACCTCCTTTCTGCATGGTAGCTAACGTTGGCTCAATAATGACTAATGTTGTCTAGCATTGTCTAAAATTAGTTAAGTGATGTGTGTGAAGTACATAAAGTAACTTAATGCTCTTGTACGCTAGTGCTGTTTAAATCATCCTTATGTTGACTTATATAATATCATCCGCGATTTTATAAAAAGCGTCGTATTCAATCTGCACCGAATTCTCCTGCACATACATAGTGTCGAGCCTTTGGGCCCTTCTCTGCAGCGCGCACGCTGGAAACCACTCGAAGCAGGCGCCAGAGCTCAAGCTGTGTTGGCCACGCGCGTTTAACGCGGTAGCGTTGACTAAAAGCCACACGGGGGGCTTCCCAGATGGTGGACTGGGGATAAGAACACAGGAGAGACGAGACCGGAGGCTTTAGGAGCCAGGGGGGAGACAGGATGCGAAGGTGGTTGCGTGACGCGTCGAGCGTTTTCCTGGCTGAGCGCTGCAGGGCGTGGTGGAACGCCGAGGGGTAGCGTCCGCTAAAGGAGTCCGAGGTTTACCTTCCGCTTCCAGTTGAGTGTTAGCTTGTTCTCTTTGATACTAGCTTTTGTGTTGCGCGTGGCATGCTTACTGATTCACCGCAGGCCTGCGGTGATTGCCTGTTTCGGGCTTTACAGCCTTCCCTTGTACGCGTTCGTACCTTGTGAAGTCGACGTTGAAGCATTTGTGAGATTGACTTGACTTGCATCGTGAATTAAACCGGTTCATATTCCTAGCGTTGCTGGCTTTGTCGTGCGGACTGTGACTCATGGACCCCCCTGAGTGGAGGCTGAGGCCTTCAATAAAAAGCAACGTGAGTTATTTTTGCCTAACTGAATTCGCCATGTAATGCAGTTCCCGTCGAAACAAACTGCTTTGTGACACCTGAATTTGCTCTTCAAATTGTGCTCAGGTGACGCTGAGGACGGAATGAATTGAATGTATGTAAACAAGTTTTATTTTAATCGCTATTGTTTTTTCACAGTTCACCTAAAATGTTCGCTGGACAAGTCATGATAGCGAAACCATATTATACTGCGGCTAGCGCGGCGAAATGTATCTGTATGTTTGTGGCGGCTTACGATAGCTTTGACGCCACTCGATTTCCCTTGACGACTAGCCTTTTGCTAGCGTCTGACCGGCGGGGAAAGAGCGCTCACTATTACGGCGAAAGCCTTCAATGTCTCATGCTCACGTCCGTCCGGCATCCGTCCGTCCATCTATCCGTCCGTCCGGCGTCCGTCCGTCCGTCTGTCCGTCCGTCCGTCCGTCCGTCCGTCCGTCCATCCATCCATCCATCCATCCATCCATCCATCCATCCACCCGTGTCCGTCCGTCCGTGCGTGTCCATCCGTCCGTCCAACCGTGTCCGTTCGTGCGTCCGTGCCTATCCGTCCCTCCGTGCCCGTCCATCCGTCCATCCGTCCGTCCTTGTCCGTCCGTGTCCGTCCGTGTCCGTCCGTGTCCCCGTCTGCCCCTGGCATCTCAACGTCTCGCCCACCAGCCGCCGCTCTATCGTCGTCGCCAGCCAGCCCACGTCAACTCGACCAGTCAAGCAACCGTGTTTTGGTCAGACTGAAATCGGGTTCTTCTCCACTCGGCCGCTCAGCCGCGTTAGAGCTAGACTATCTAGTTTAGATCATTAAACTTACGTTTTGGTTGTAATTAGGAGTGGTTTACCGTGTGCAGTGAACTTCTTACTAAGTGTAATTTTGTGTACATATATAGTTTTCACTTTAATTCTTGATTGAATGTTTCGTGTGTTGGTTTGTTAAACCAACTGCTTTGTCAATAAGACTCTCAGACTCTCAGTGGCTCAGCCATAGAGGGCCGTTACGAACCAAAAGAAGAATTTGCATCATAACACCCAAGGTGCACGTCTGCTTCTTCAAGACTTCTCGTAGAAGTTTCGTAGCTTTTAAGGCGAAAGCCTTTAATGTCTCATGCTCACGTCCATCCGTCCGTGTCCGTCCATCCGTACGTACGTGTCCGGCCGTACGCGTCCGTCCATCCGTCCGCCTGTCTGTCCGTGCCGTCCATCCGTCCGAGCCCTGGCACGGAGCCAGGTGGCCGCCGGGATGCGCAAACAGACGCCAGTGGCGTCGGACTCTACAGCGCTCGCGCTTTGCTTGCGTAGCGTCGCTGTGCCAAGCGTTTGGAATCATTCTGACCGATGCCGTCTCACTGGACACAGGCGTTCGCGGAATACACTTTGGAATTTACAAATGGTCCATCAATTTAAGCGCTGGAACGCGGATGGCGTCTGCACGATGCGCAAAGCGCGAGAAAATACGAACCCATGCGAACGGAGCTCGGTACGACCCGTGGTAAAAAATTAAAGAAGAAAACACGCACACATTCGGTTTGTGTGTTATCCCATTGAGAGTGTAGAAAAAAAGGCATGGTATAGTCAGTCGAATGGCCACGCTCTTTCACCGTACACACTTTTGATAGCTCCAGCTGTCGCCAGCCGCAGCGAACATACCAAAGAACACTTCGCGGTGCTCGCGTCAGCTCAAGCAGTTTTTGGCCACGCGGCGGAGCATTCGTTCTAAGCGTGCTGACAGCTGTACTACGTGCATTACATGTTCATCAAACGACCGCTGACGCCAAATTTCGAAACTCGACATGGTTGTGTTGTTCAGTTTCCGCATTCCTTGGTCTCAGTAACTGCATATTAGTCGCCACTGTTGCAATGAAGATACTTTAATATCACCAATTTCAAACTAAGCTGGTGTCGTCATGTGAGTTAGCGAACCGCACGACGCCGTGCTCAATATGACGCGGTTAATGCCTGCTTCGTATCCGTTAAGTTTTCTTTGTTGACCGCGCACCTCCACGCTAATAAAGCATAGTATAGGATACGACTCACGCATTTCACCGATTTCAGCTTCAACAAAAGCTGGCCCAACGCCTGAACACTGCAATGGTGCACCAGCTGTACTTCTCGTAGCCAGACTCTTTTCCGTTTCTTTAATTTTAATCTACAAACTTTCATTATTTTCAAGCGGCTGTAGACGACTCACTCGATGTTAGGTACTCAGGCCATCCTGCCCGTGCGAATAAGGAAGAACACGGCCGACGACTTTAGCTGTGAGGAAGGAAATTATTAAAAGGAAATTATCTCAACTGAGGGCATAAAGCAAGCATATCCAGGGACTCGGCATCCGACATTAATACTACTAAGCTTAAAACGCTCTATTGCTCTTGAAGATTGGCTTGTATTTTTTTTTTTGATGATGTCGATTTATCTTCAGACTTATAGCGCCACTTACACTGTTGTTTCACACTAGGACATACTAGTACTGCGATATCAAAAAATAACACTTAACGTTCTACTCACATTAGAGAAGGAATGAGTAGAACAAGAGCAACCATTATGCTCTTTCCAAGCGCCATGACTAGACTAGACACAGCTGCGGAAATGAATAAACTGTGATGCTACTGAGAAACTGTCGTCTGTAAACGTCAAGGCATTTACCACCGATTCTGGAAGATCACGTGGTAACACATCTGTATAAATCCTGTAAGTTTTTCATTATGAGAAATACCTTAAATATCAAGATCCGAAAGATTTAGAATAATGATGAACGCTCATTGGTGCTTCTGAAACACGCTTCATTTTCTGGGAGGGGAACAGTACATTTGACCTTTTCAATGCGCGCTCCAGCTGGTGAAAAATAATTAGTCATGTATTCATGTCTCCGGTTTCTGACATGGAAAAAAGCGAAGGGCGCTTCTGCGTTTCTTGTATACTATGAAATCTCCCCGTGGACGTGTGCATTCATTAGGGCTCAATATAAAAAAAAAACAAGTAAACGGGGTTCTACCAACCCTCCATGAAAAAGGAACTTCAAGTTAAAATAAATCCCGCCATGCTAAAATCACCTCATATGTCTTCTTTTTAGCTAATCGATAAAGAAATGATCCTTCCATTAATTCCACATGCAGCCATTTTCTCTACAAGTGGCTTCAGGAGGCGAATAGTACTACCGATCAGCAGAATTCTCTAACTTTCGAGCATTATACCTTTCCTTTTTCCGTTTTTGTATATACCCGGGTTTTTATGCTTCTACAGCAAAGCTAAAAGTTCGCTGCGGTGTCATATTTACTACAACACAAACTGACTTTATTCGATCACTTCTGAGAAGTCAGAGTGTCCTACAAATACACTTGTAGACAGTGCAGGGAGATGTTCCTTCAAACAGTATTCCAAGCAGCACTTGTTGCTCCTTTATTGGCAAAGCTTATCGACGTGCAGGAGCATAGCAAGCACTTACACATTATTTATATCAACAGTGCAGCAGTGCGAAGGTTCCGACACTGAAACAGAACTTTGCACCAACCGGAAGACATTTCGGAGCGGTAAAAACGCACAGCAGAATGTCGGCGCTTACGACACGGACACTCACTTGTATTACAGTGCCGACGAGTGAACTGCATCGACCTTTCTGTTTCGCGATTTTAAGTCTGTTTTAATAATAGGTAATTGTTTTAAGTTTTTCACCTTCTAGATACGTGTATAAACTTATCTTAAATGAAATCTTTTTTAACTACTGTTACAGACTTTTTTTTTGTCAAATGCTGTTGAAGACGTTTTTTTACGACCGCTCTTGGAGAGGGACCCTCGAAGAAGAAACTGAGCTGACGAGGGGAAGCTGCCTCTGGTCGGTCTTATGCGTCCCACGCCCCGAACAAGCGTGCCACCGCAGGGGGTCACCGCGACGACCAGAGACAGAAATTCGAGCACGTGTTTGCGCGTCGCGGCCGTTTTCTTGAATGTGCTGTTTACAGAAGCTGCACTAGTTCTGTTGCGAGGGAGGATTCACGCGACCACGTAAACTCGTGTTGGGATTGGTTGTCTTCGGCTTGCCTGATTGGTCCGTAAAAGCCGATTTTCAATTGGTGCAAAACAGTGGTTCTCCCCGCGGTCCGCGTACCCGTGAATGCTGCAAAACTCTATTTAAGCATGCAGCGACCCGGGCTCCTTTTGGGGTGAGCGGACTCGGGGCCCAGAGCGGATCTCACCACCAGAGACCAGTCATGCAAGACGAGGGGTATGCCATCATTTTCTATGTGTTGTGTTGGTTGTCCAGTGTATTGTTTAAATTCAAGTTAATTGAATTCAATAAACCCTCAATGAGTGCTCTCCGAAATCATCGTGTTCACTTCTCATCGCTTGCCTGTGCGGCGTTGCTCCCACACCTCTTCGTCTCCCTGGTCTTCCGATGCGTCTAATTTTAAACGACCCCGAAATTTCGCTACATTATTGAGAAAATCGGTCAGCGTTAATTTGTACACTTCGCAACAAAGGCACAATATTAAAGAATGGTTCACGAAATATACCGAATCGCCACGTTGTCCGAGTGGCCAGTGGACCTGCAAGAAAGAACGAACACATTTGGCTTGCATGTGAAGTGGCAAAATGGGAGATTCCGCGGCAACTCTCCTCCTCTCGGCTTCGCCCCATTTCCCACTATTTTCTAACCTCTCCAGTGACACTATGAAAGGAGCGTTTTGGTTGTGGATTATTTTTAGTAGGATACCCGGAATCCGCCAGTGGTGGAAGCGACACTACCACAGCGTATCAGCGTGCGACTGCGCGTCTCATGGCAGGTAAAAGGAGTTTCTGCCACTGTTTTAATTTCAGAAACAGCACCCGCCGCCTTTTCCTAATGTGTCCTTGGCTGAGTAACAGTGCCGAGCATTTCTCTTTTGTTGCCTTTCATTCATTCAGTCCGTTTATTCAAGTCACGTAACGCTTTGAGAACTTTGAGTAGTGTATTCGATGGTTATTTCTTCGGAGGGCCGGGATTACTTTCAACATCGCCGCACAAAAGCATTAAAAAAAGAACAAAATGGACAAAGCACTGCTTCTGGGCACGAAAGCACGGTTATATATGAATAATCAGATTTTATTCTTGATCAGTGTTGCTAACCATTATTTGGAAAATACCCTACTTCTCGGTCAAAATTACCCTACTTTACCCTACAGAATTGTTTTACACCCCTGCATTTTACCCTACGGCTAAAAGTAGCGCAGCGTAGCAGTAAAAAGGTACAGACTACACTTCAGTGTACCACATGTAAAGGTGCAGGGGCGCTGAAGTCGGTAGCTACTTTGGGATTGGTTTGAAAAAAATTCGAAGAGAGAATAATGAACATGAAAGACGGAAGATGCAGAGAGAAAGCGTTCTGGTATTTGTATGGGAAGAGTGTTGACTCATAGTTGAGGAAAAGAAGTAGGAGACTCATCAGCAAGCATACGGCTGGCAGTGTAAAAAATTGGCCGCGTATCTGCGTGCTTCGCTGCAAATGTCGTCGATAGTCTTGTGCCGACTGCACTGCGTGAGCGGCATGAGTACCACAATTTAATAGCTGGGCTAGCCGCTGGGCTTGTTTTTCGGACGTTTTCCGGGCACGCTTAGACGGACGCCGGCGTTTCTCCGCTGAAATTTGGTCGTCGGTCTTTTCTCTGCGTTCTCTGATCATGTCTTGTAGAGTGGGTCGTATTTCATCAAGCGGCCATATATGTTTTGCCTTGCCTGAGACAGCGCTCTTCTACGATGAATCAGCCGCATCTGGCTGGCATTGATAAAACAGAAGAGGACGCCATCTACAGCGCTACCGGGGAACATCGGCTTGTGTTGAACAATGCTGCTGCTAGGTGGCAGCACCACAGCCAGCCACAGCGTCGAAGTTAAATCACTGTGCGGAGACTTGTTTTGTACACAGCAGCGCCGCGTAATAAACACTAGGATCTTCATAATTACGTATCTATAGATTTTGTTTTAAAGGAACACTGTGAATAGTACTAAGGTATTGATGTTGTGCCTCAGGTATGCGTAATATTTGATTTTTAATTGCCCACGCTCACCCGTATGAACACATGCTTCTTGGTCAAGATTGGAGGTCGTAAGGCAGGGGGGTTAAAGTTTGGCCAACCAACTGAATCGTGTGACATGCCGACAAACAGACAAACGGACAGACAGACCAAAATATCTCCGTTTAGGTATCCCAAGAAAGACTATCGTCTTTAAAAAATATGGTAACAAAGAGCGTTAAGCGAAATGTCAGAGAGGCGGAAAAAGATGTATTGGATAGCAGTGGTGGAAAGAAAGCCGGCTCTGGGTAGCCACCGAAAGAGTGACGACAAAATAAGCAAGGGTACACTTTACGATAATTCAAAGGGATGTGCTTTGCCGTTTGAAGCGATGTCGGGTTGCCTTGGGACGCATAGTTATAACGCGACAATCGAAGATGCAGAGAAATGCACATGCGCGGGCGAGGTAAGGAAACGACGCATCACTGTAAACGCAAACTAGCCGAATTGGGCGTTTTAAGGGCTTAATACTACCTTCATTTGGGACCGTACTCCCTTCGGGAGTATTAAGATCGGTGTAATAAAGTTCTGCCTCCTCAATTTTACTTCCTTGAGAAATTATGGGGATAAAAGGTGGAAGAAAAGAGGTAAATTCACGATCTGACGCCATTTTGTCAAATGGAGTTCAAGGACAGAAAACTCCTATTTAACTTTCTCGGGCATATCTTCCCTTTATTTTATCCGAAGCTATAGTGCCTTCAGTGTTGGCGTGCATGTATGCAACTGCACGGGCGAAAGAAGTGTTTCTCAAAGTGCTTAATAACTTCATGAACGTGCTAATCAACGATTTCTTCGTCTCGTCGACTGATGCACATTGTTGTACGGAATGCACACTACCGCTGGGCTCGGGTTCACGATGCATTTCGACCACAGAATGACTTCGCTTATGTTGTTTTACCATCAAATCGAAGTTAAACTAAAAGTAGGAGCGTGTACACCCTCGATGTGGCCTATCGGCACCGCATGCACAGTCAGTATACCCTTTTGGATGACGAATTGGGCACAGGCGGTGTGCCTCAACGCACGGAATAAGATCCGGTGTTGAAAGAACCCGGCGAAAAAAAAAAGAAAAAAGAGAAACGAAAGAAAAAATTGGCCGCGTATCTGCGTGCTTCGCTGCAAATGTCGTCGAAAGACGATAGTCTTGTGCCGACTGCACTGCATGAGCGGCATGAGTGCCACAATTTAATAGCTGGGCTAGCCGCTGGGCTCGTTTTTCGGACGTTTTCCGGGCACGCTTAGACGGACGCCGGCGTTTATCCGCTGAAATTTGGTCGTCGGTCTTTTCTCTGCGTTCTCTGATCATGTCTTGTAGAGTGGGTCGTATTTCATCAAGCGGCCATATATGTTTTGCCTTGCCTGAGACAGCGCTCTTCTACGATGAATCAGCCGCATCTGGCTGGCATTGATAAAACAGAAGAGGACGCCATCTACAGCGCTACCGGGGAACATCGGCTTGTGTTGAACTATGCTGCTGCCAGGTGGCAGCACCACAGCGTCGTTAAATCACTGGGCGGAGACTTGTTTTGTACACAACGGCGCATTCTCAGCGCCGCGTAATAAACACTAGGATATTTATAATTACGTATCTATAGATTTTGTTTTAAAGGAACACTGTGAATAGTACTAAGGTATTGATGTTGTGCCTCAGGTATGCGTAATATTTGATTTTTAATTGTCCACGCTCACCCGTATGAACACATGCTTCTCGGTCAAGATTGGAGGTCGTAAGGCAGGGGGTTAAACTTTGGCCAGCTAGCTGAATCGTGTGACGTGCCGAAAAACAGAGAAACAGACAGACAGACAGACAGACCAAAATTTCTCCGTTTAGGTATCCCAAGAAAGACTATCGTCTTTGAAAACGCGACTCTCCTCAAGCGGCTGCTCTGAAAGGGACGGTGCGCCTTTGACCTTCGAACGGCGGCGATAAGAGCGGAACAACCATCGCACGCATGCGCGTGTGGAGGGGAAAAAAGAAAGCAAAAAGAAAGAAACGCGAGAAGAGAGTCGCGAGAAGCAACGAGAAGTTCCGAAATGACAGCGGATACCAGCGCAGGCTGGCCCCAGCGGCGTGCGTGAGTGATAGCGAAGCGAAGCCGTCATGGGATAACGTCGGTTTTGCGAAGGACGCCTTTCAACTACCCTGCTATGCGTCGATCATGTGTGCACATTTCATGCCGGCAGCCTTTCTGTGTTCTCGTCGCGGGACGTGAAATGTGTGGTTTGACGACAGTGCAACATGCACTGCGTGTGCAATGGTGTGGCAATGGCCCGGTGACTCAAACGAGCAGCAGCTGATGGGCGCGCCGCGTTCGCGGCACATTCAGGGACACAAATGGTACGTAATACTTATGTTTCCTCTCTTTGCGCGTCCTTGTCGCTTGGGCAGCAGTAGGTGCTGTTCTGCACGCTGCGTCGCGTCAAAAGTGCAATGAAACGCGAAAAAAGAGAGGCCATTAAGCTCACATAACAACGATGTGTGATACGTGCTTCGAATTGGCTGACCGCTTGACGTGGCCAGCCAATTCAAGCGAGTGCGCCTTAAAACTGAATGCTTGTACGACATAATTTCCTTGCTTGCGATAAAGCATGAATGAAGCAGTGCTTCCAGGGAATATACACTTAAGCAACAACAACAAGAACAATAAAGACAGCTGTTATGACGCTGTCATGTGGTAAAGCGTGCATTAAGGCCAGATTTGTTTTCTATTTATTCTGTTCTCATGCGCATATAATGAGCAAGTAAGAATACTTTTTTGACGACAATTTTGCATTGGGCACTTTGTCCGTCTCCTACACAAAAAGTTAAATTGCATATCAAGGCGCATTGACGTCATGAGCTTGTATACATTTAGCTAGAAAGAATAACTCATGTTAATGACACATTATGATGGCCATATGATGTGTAAGACATGTACTTAGCTACAGTGTGTTTGGTGAAGCACATGCATTTTATGGTATGGTCACTTCATTAGTCACATACCAGCACTAGAACTTGCCAAGGTTACATGTGCATATTTATGGAATTTAGGAGATGTGTCACTTGTGCAAGGCTAATTTAATCACATTGATATAAGTCAGCTCAATCTGTTGAACCTCGTTGTCTAATCACCTTGTTCCTTCCCTCTGGTCATTTTGTTTTACTTTTTGTTGCCATAGTGTTTATGATCAGCACACAGTATTCTGACTGTTCACACAACTTCTGACAAGGTAAACAGGCTGGTACTTTGTCCACGTCTTCTATTGTCGTCATTACAAGTGCACTGTTTAATTTTGCCATGAATCAATACCAAGTCGCCCAATCTTAAGCCCTAAACAGAACAGCTGTGGTTGATGAAGAAGCTAGTGTGCCATGTGTTCTAAGTGGTAATAACAGTTGGTGCGTAACGTCCCAAAACCACCATATGATTATGAGAGACGCCGTAGTGGAGGGCTTCGGAAAGTTGGACCGCCTGGGGCTCTTTAACACGCACCTAAAGCTAAGTACGTGGGCCTCAAGCAGTTACGCCTCCATTGAAATGCGTTTGATTCCTCCAAGGTTAATCATACAAAAATTTGCACCCCTTTACACTCCAATGCTAACTTCACTGACAGCTAAAACTACTCGAATGATGGTACACAGGACAAAAGTACACTTCTGGTGCTGTTTCGCATTTCATTACAGTTGTGTACTTTTTGCCCTCTGTACTTTAAGTGAAAAATTCACAAGAAACTACTTAGCAGCATCTCACTATTGCATTTGTTTCGTGTTCTGTTTAAAGGTCTGCAATAGTATAGTCAAGTGTGAGTCTTTGCCAAGACATTCATATTTCTGGATATGGAAAGCTTGATGGACTTTTTTTCTATGATTTTCAGGAAGACATTTCTGGCAAAGCTGCAAGAGTTGCTCACCCACTTGTTTGTGTACAAGACACTGTGTTGTGGGAACACTCCCCTGTGCCTCACTCTACACTAACGAGGACCTGAAGTGTAATGCAAACCACAGAAAGATATACACACTTAGTGCGAAAAAATTACAAAGATAAAGAACCATGCACTCACAGAATGAGTATGAACGTGACTAAAAACGCCATACACGTGTTAAATTTCAGTTGCTAGTACTGCATTGACCTGTTCCCTTCATTTCTATTTCTATGTGTGTTGCTGTTTTGTTTTCACACTTTAACTATGAACTCAATTCCCGACTGCTTTACAGGCTCTATAGATTCGTTGTCAAATTCTATTCAACCACACGGCATAGCAAGCCCTAGAATCCAATATGCTAAGCCACCAGCCACTACTTGTAGGAAATTTTTAATTTTAGGCATGTCATTGCCTAATTTCAAGTTTACTTTGCAGCCATGGTAGTGGTATTAACTTTCAATGTGGTAATTATGCGCAAGCCATGAAGTGAGGAATTAAAGATGAACTTTTTAGGTTGCAGATGACAGTGGCTGGCATGGGAATATTGTAAACATAGCTGTAGTAATTATGTATAATAGAAGTATTGGCATATTGCAGTTGTGTGATAATGGCCACAAATTCCCAAGTATATTTCTAGAAAACTGCGTTCATTTTGAGATATTTGTGAGTAAGTATGTGCAGCCATATATGAATGCAATGTTGTCATTTTGCTGTCATGGCTGAACGCCTTTACGAATTGTGGTAAGTGCATCTACAATCAACACCACAGGTCTATTTTGGACTTTTCTGCAGAAAACAGAACTGTATGATGATGTGTGACATGTCTTGATGGCATAGGGCAAACTAATTCGATTAAAATCTAGAACATGCCTCCCTGCATGGTTGCATATTTCTTAAAAGTAATGCTAGCCTTATTGTACTAACTTAGTTGCCTTCATGTGCAGGTTGACACCGAGTTCCTTGTAGATCCCATTTCTCTGGATTGTGTTTACATACTAGCACTGTGAAGTGCACATGTCAATGTGCATTATGATGAGATTTGCCACACTACTTTCATGTTGCTTTACTGTTGTGAATTTTATATAGTGCTTGGGCTGTACTGTATACGTTCTTAGTGTTTTGTATTGGGTGTAGGTTCTGTGCAAGAAGATGGAAATATACATATGCTTACACTGACATGAGAACTGCTACTGTTTTGATTCCAATAAAATATTGCGAACACTGTTTTTCTTATCATTCTTATCACAGCTGTTTCGTTGAAGAAGACGGCAATACTACATTCTTTTATTCTTGCTACATCATCTGTGCAAGAGGAGTGCCACATACACATGGACTTTCACAAGGGCGAAGTGCATGTGCATTAACTTTTTATTTAACGGGAGACCTGTCACCGCTAATTTGTGGTGGTTTTACTTGACATTGGGGCATGCTTACGCATTCGCTTTAATGCATTTGTGTGATGTTTAACAATGAAGGTTAATTAGTAAGATTTTAGGTAGTAAGACTGTAGGTAGTCTCCGAGTGTGAAAGCGACTAAATACTGAATTTGAGTTATAGAATCGCAATGTGCCCCGCGAAAGTGCGAGTTGCGAATAAGTGCTAATTGTGGATGTAGATTAATGTGGTGGTGGTGGAAAAACATTTATTTAGAAAAGTACAGAGATGCACTTGGGTGGTCTCCCTATTCCGGGAGTCCACTGGAAAGGATCGCTGCTCGGGCGCGGGCCACCAAGGAGCGCTGTGCATCCCGGGTAGAGCAGCCGAGCAGGAACTCCTCCCAAGCCTCTCTTGTGGGTAGGGGGGATGAAAAAGGAATAGGTATGGCGGGGCATACTGCAATTATGTGGTAGGTGTCGGCCAGCACCCCACAATGCGCACAGTAGCCGTATATACCCGGCATGAAGTGCTGGGCGGCCGCAGGACACAAGAAGGTGTTCGTCTGCAAGCGTCTCAGAAGTCGCTCGTCCGCTTTAGAGAGGCCCCGTGCAGGGTCTGGGTAAAGACGGCGCGAGGTTCGGTAATAATCCAGGATTTCGCGGTACTGCGTAAGAGCTGAGGTGTCTGGGGGGGGACGTGGGGTCGGAGGGGGTAACGGCCTGGGAGAGAGAGGCGCAGGCAGCGGCATGAGCCGCTTCGTTACCGGGGAGACCCGCGTGGCCAGGAGACCAGACTATGCGGATGGAGTGAGGTTCAAAGCGCCATGAGGCCGCCTGGAGAAGGTGGGCGGCCAGAGGGGCTATGGTACCATGCAGGTATCGGGAACAGGCGAAGCGCGAGTCCGTGATGATAACCCTTGCTGTGCGGTGAGAGGCGGCCAAAGCGATGGCGACCTCTTCAGCATGAGTTGCATCAGGGGAGCGGAAAGAGAGGCCGTCAATGCGGTGACCCTCGGAGATCACTGCGGCCGTAAAGTGCCCCGAGGAAGTTGGTCCTGAGACATCTACATAGAAGACACCAGGATTATTTTTCAGCTACTCTGAAGGCGCTGCTGCACCTGCGTTTGGCTCGCGAGAGTACGCGCGCCATAAATGCACTTAGTGTAGGCGCGTTACAATGTCCTTGTAACTCGGGCATCTGCATAGGCGTGCACACGGAGAGGGGGGGGGGGGGGGGGGGGAGTCTGCCCCGTGCATTGACAGGGCGCAGCGACGAGCCTTCGTCCCTCGCCCCCTTCCACCTGAAGAGGCACCCTGCGCACGCTTGTGGGCATCTGCGTGAGTAACTTTTATATGCTATGGGCATAGGCGTGCGCACGAGGGGGGGCAGAGGGGGCAGCCGCCCCCCCTAGTCCCCTAAAAGAGGGGGGGGGCGCAAATTCTGCCCCATACATTCACTTAATAGGGAGGGGGGGGGGCGCTGCGACGAACCTTCGCCCCCCCCTTGCCCCCCCTGAAGGGGAACCCTGCGCACGCCTATGGCTATGGGAGTCGTAGCGGTCAGCGCGCCGGTGGATGACGAGAACGATGGACACAGGCACGCTCGCGCTTAGGGGCCGCTGACAGTCAGTCGCGGCAGAGTTTTGAAATGATAAAGATGTGTTGCTCAGTGTTTCGTCCTCGTGTCTGAGGGCTTCCGTGCGGCGGGAGGCACAGACCCCATCAATGGAAACACAGGCGGTCTCGTACAGCTCAGAACACGCCGCTGCCATGGGACGCGTGCAGCTCGCGGCAGAAACAACGAAAATAGCTCCACATCATACGCCCATGGAATGCACATATGTTCGGCCATCTGAGGATACCTTTTGTCACGCTGGTATCCACGAATTGCGGGCGAGTGAAACAGTGTCGAAGTACTCAAGAGGGCACACGTTTACAATTTTTCTAGCGGCACGACACGACGAACCGAATAGTTCGAAGCTGAAGGTGTTTACCTTGGCCTTCGTGACGCCCCTGAGTTTATGTACTGGCCTAGCGAAAGCGCTAACACATGCCGATGCTACGAGAGCAAGTGTCTGAGGTGTCGCCGACAGGTTAGTAGCCGCTTTGTAGAAATATATCGCCGTGAAAATCTACGCAAGCTAGTGGTGGCGCTGTGGTGTAATGGATATGATGTTTGCTTTCAGTGCGTCTGGTCGCGAGTTCGATTCCTGTGTCATGTGTGCTTGTATGCATATGTCATGTTTGTGCATGAATACATCAATGTCCATTTTCTAATATGTCCTAGCGATGAATAGTTGCAAGAAATGTCTGTAAAACGCTATTATAGTGCCCGAAACACCTTTTTTTCTGGCCCTCTCTCGGGCCGCGTACAAAGGGGCGTGTTAAAATCTCTCAAAAGAAGCAGAAAAACTTCCAATGAACTCCGTTCAAGCCCCCGAAATGAGTTAAATAAAAACTCCAAAGTTACCTCGCTAATTCCCTCTTTTGACTCCGTTTACTTTCTAAACAAACCTTGTTAAGCCTTCTGCACCGCAAATCGACTGTGTATCTCGAAAACGGAGCTGTTTTATCGCCAGTATACGCTTAGCGAAGCCTCATTAGTCAAATCTAAATCAAATACCAGCATTATTTGGGAATGAATGAGTTTAATAATGCAGGCCCACGGCTAGAAAGATTCGAAGTGGACGGCTGTCGCTTCAACAGGCACCGCCATCTTGCCCTGCGTACCCCCCCTAAAACCTCCTTTGGTAGGGGGGTTTTGCGTAGTACCTTTAGGTTGCAAGTTAAGAGCCGGGCCCATAACTCCCAAAAAGGCTCAAACCCGTTTGCTGCAGCACGTTTATTTCAATGGGAAGACATTCACCGGGGTGCGTGTTAGGGCACAAGCATACATGAATCGTTGGGTTTTAGGGACAATATTTGTAAGTTAAACACGTCGGTGATAGAAATAAGTCGAAGATGGCTGGGCGATCGGTCACAGAGTAACATACAAATTACAAGACCGGACACTCCGACTTAAAATAGCGGAGCTAGGCAGCTTCATGTCGGCCGTTAGATGGCGTTACGTCACTCCCTGTCTTTACGTGAACGCGCGTACTTGTTATCTATTTTAGTACTTTTCCTAGTGCACTATGCATCCAGCTGTCTATGTGGCTGCAGGCGTGGCTTTCACTGGCTCGTATTGCGGCTCTGAATCCGTCTTTATCATCTGCGATTGGACGGTTCGATATCTTCGGGCAGCATCGGGCATGAATCGGGTGCGAGAGAAGTGCAGAATGGCGCCGACACGACGGTGACGTTATCGCGTTCCGTGTTCATGAGCGTTTAAGGCAATGAAGAAGTACGGACAGCAGCAGGGCGACGCGATAAATGATGGGTGATAACGTGCTCGACGTGCTTTGTGGTCTTCGCTTGTTTCGTCTGCCTCTCTGCTTGGCTGCTGCTTGGTAAGAACGTCGTCATTTTTTTGCAAAGTGCCTATTGTATTTGTCATTTAAGCCTTAAGCTAACATTTATCTCATTGTGTTGTTCGGGGCAGAGAAATTTTTTGTGCTCTTCGCTTCGCGCATGATTTTCGTGGATTGCTTCAGTTTAAAAAAAAAACAGCTATTAGGAATGCTATGCAGTACGGTTGCACGAAAATCATTTCTTTGCGCGATAAAGTGGGTCACCGCTTACGTCCTTATGCTTTCTTTGTGCCGGTACACGTAGGTCGAATTCAATGCAGGTGTGTGAAATTTTGTTAAGAGTGCAGTTATGCTTAGCGTCATTATTTGTGGCGTTCGCAGATTGCTTGAAGCTCTTGTTACGAGCTCAATTAGAGAGAACTTGTGAATCGGGATAAATGCTTTTTAGCCGAGGTTACGACGTAATCTTCTGAATAAACACTCCTGCCTCAGTGACGCATGCATGGCACTAAAAATTGCTTTGTTTTAGCGGCGGCAAATGCTCGTGACTGTTTTTCGCGAAAGGGAGATGTGAAGTGCGTCGGAGAAAATTGGTGCTAAAGCGGGAGAGAAGACATTTTTCTGGTCACGCTGTCCGGAGTCGAAGTACTACGGCAACTAAGTACTACGGCAACTAAGTACTACGGCAACTACTGCCGCACTGGGTCGGGCACTGTATGTATAGCCGTGCGTTTACTGCAGTTTTACTGCTTTGCGGGGGCTGTTTATAATATCGCCTATTTGTTTATTTCTTCAATAACATTTATACTCGGGATATGGCAGCTGTATTGCCATGTCTTGCAGTGCAGTGAACCCATCTCTTCGTGCGCGCGTTCATCAAACATTGAGAAAGAAAGTGGGCTTGTGCCAACCAAGAATGACTTCAAAAGTTTTCGTCTCTTCACAAGATTATTATTATTATTATTATTATTATTATTATTATTATTATTATTATTATTATTATTATTATTATTATTATAAAATGTTGCGCTTGGTGAACCGCAGGTCACCACCTCGTCATAAAAGGGACGCTCTTCCACCCACGCATCCACTATCACCTAAGAAACTCGCACGGTCCCCTGCGCACTCACCTGAGACCACTTGCTTGCTTGCTTGCTTGATCCTGTCGACTTGGCTCTTACCCACTTCGGGGGATTGGCCATGAAGCCGGCGGTTAATATAAAGGGAAATATTTAATTTTGAGAAGTGATGTGAGGAAATCGATCGCCACTGGAATAACAAAGAATTTAAGAATGACCGGACTATATGGAATAATAAAATAATATGGAAATCAATGAACTAATGAAAGGAATTTTGAAGTACGAAAAATAGATAGGGAATAATTTTAACAGGGAATTCTTTTTGTGTCAACAAGAAATTGGCATATAGCTAAGCAGACATTCCTGTTGCTGAATCCCAGAGAAGACGCCCCAAGGGAAAGAAGATTTTGAGGATTCAGAGTAATTTTTTAGGCTTCTGAATAACTTTTCGAAATGCTGTTTTCTATGGCGAGTAAAACGACTGCATTTAAGCAAAAAATGATCAATGTTTTCGGGCTCTTGGCAGTAATAGCACATAGGAGATAGGACCAGACCAGACCTGTATAAATAGAAATTCAGAGGGGGGAATACGGCATCGAAACTTTGTAATAGCCACTTCCAGTTTTCGAGTGGAACACCATTTGTTATTCCAGGCAAAAGAGAGATGGCCATATTCTGGGACGGGTAATTTCATATTCTTGGCATCTTGAAGAAGAGAATACTTTCGGTATCTAGACTCTGTAATAAAAGCTGTGTCAGGCACAATCGACATTACTGGGCCACCTAGGGACCACCGCGCGAGTGTATCAGCCATCTCGTTCAAAATTATACCACGATGCCCTGGTACCCATACTAACCGCACGGTACGCAAATTTTGGGGGATTAATGAAGTGAGATCATTCAGAAGAGAAGACTCCTCCATGGCGAAAACTATCTTTTTTGTCTTCTCACTTGATTCAATTGCGTGTCCCAACCAAAAAATTCCGTTTGTGTTGGGTTGAAAAACCTCACCTGTGGTTCATGTGGTTATGGACAACGGGGTGTTCATGCTTACCAAACGCCTAGCACCACAATAACACTCCAATTGTATAACACTCCAATTGAATTATGTGCCTGCAATAACGAGATGGCCACTTTCATCAATAATGTATGTCGATAGCTATAAAAGTTGTGTGACCTAAAGACCAGGGTTATGTCTCTCAAAAAAATTCACGCACGATGTAGGAATGACTTTATGAATTTTAGGATAGAGTAGTTGAATCATTCGTTCTTTTCTTTTGCTTAAAGGGTCCCTCAGTGGGCATTTCGAGCATTTCGAGAATTTCGAGCGAGTGCAGGTTGGTCCCATTGGATCACCCTACTCTTAGCGCGCGAGAAACGAAAACCTGCGGCTGTTTCCGTGCTGACATAAGCTCTTTGACAATGGGGGCAACTGCTATGATGTTACCAAACTGCTCTTGCGGCGAAGCTGTCTTTACCTAACCTGGCCTGTTGCCGTCATCGTATTAGTAGCAGTGGTAGACGTCACTGTGGCCACGCGAGGAGGCAGGGGACGGAATAATGAATTCTATAAATAAAGCGAAATGAATGCGCTGCTCGGAATGAGATGACGATGATGTTAATGCTCAAAATTATGGTGATGATGATGCAGGAGATGATCACGATGATGATGCTCGATCACGCATACTCACGCGCTTACAGCTGCATTTTCCGACGGCTTTCATGGCGTGGACATAACTAAATTTTGCTTTGAGTTGGAAGGCTGGGAGGGGGGGGGGGGGGGTGAACGTTAAGCTGAACACAGGTCTTACAAAAGATGAAAGTAGTACGAAGAGTAGCGACATTGCGGGGCTACCAGAAACCATTATTATAAAAAATTTGTGGTATCAACTATTAAAAGCGTGAAGCACACTCAGAACAGCGCTACACGCGTTTGCAGTAGTAGTGCCAGCGCAGGTAAGTTTCCAACCGACCGCACTGCGCCCAATCGTGCACGGGAGCGGCGAGTACTGTCAGCCGCAAAAGTTTGCGGGACCTTCAGTGCGTGGCGGAGTGGCGAAAAACTGGGGCGCCTCGAGAATATACTTACATTTTAGTACAGTCTAGTGACACCCATTGACCGAGCCGTCGCCTTATTGTGCCAAACAATGGAGCTATCCTGCTGTTTTAATTTGTCATACTGGGACAAACAGTGGACGCTGTCCCCGCCCTGTACGAAAGAACATTGGTGACGAAGCACCCTTTCGAAAAACCGTAGCCGTGTATGGAGAGAATGGAGAAGGGGCGTGGCATTAACGTAGCGGCGCGGAGATGACACCAGCGATGTCATGATCACACCTCCGGGAAACTCCGCTTCGGCACCGTTCGCCATATTTACGCCATCTGCGCAATGGCGGTACATTCAAGCTTATTTACGCGTTGTCCATGCGTGCTGTAGCACCACTAAAGAAATTCTGAAGGCTGGATATTCCAGCAACATTGTAATACAAGTTTAATGAAGAGTGTGAACAGGATTAGGTGCACGATAGCGTTCAAATCATAAAAGTATTGGCTTAAATTTGTGCAAGCGGATTCTTAGCTGACTACGTTCTATGGAAAACTCGGCGTTTTAGTGCTATAAAAGCTGGTTAAGTTCGCGTGTGTGTTCCACTGTGCAGAAGCCAGCTTGCGCGCCTGATATTGCGTAATAAGTGCACAAACACGCTGCTGACACGTCAGGACATCTCGTTTTTTGAGAGGTCGTGCCGCACTGTAATCCGGGTGTGCCAGCCCCGCGCTTTGATCAGCACATGAGCGCGAGTTTGTTTCCGTTCATTTCAGTATCGGCAAGCCGACGCGGAATATGGCCAGTTAACCTTTCCACGAAGAGAAGTAATGAAGGTTGTCGTGGAGAATAAAGGTCGTTCTTCGACGGAAAAGAATGGGGGGGGGGGACTGCATGGAGTCGGACACTCTACAATAGGTAGCATCGTCTCTTGTAAAAAAAAAAAAAAAGAACTCTCGTGCGGTATGTTGGTGGCGAGATTAATGAACACTTCTAAAAAACAAAAGGAAAGTTGCGAAAT
Source organism: Rhipicephalus appendiculatus (assembly GCA_030522465.1). Classification (NCBI taxonomy): domain Eukaryota; kingdom Metazoa; phylum Arthropoda; class Arachnida; order Ixodida; family Ixodidae; genus Rhipicephalus; species Rhipicephalus appendiculatus. The sequence continues at coordinate 63,390 of JALIZH010009055.1, forward strand.
CGTGAAGTACGCTTTTCTCCAAGAACTTTCCCAACTTGTAGCACTTGTTTACAGAATGCATTTCTAGTTTTACGTGCGTTCACCTCTTTGAATTCCAGAGAAGATGGTGGGCTCCACGACGGCTTTCAAAAGTTATTGCGGGAATATCACACCTAGAAACATTGCGGTGTAGGTGGGAGAAGTGGGGACGCGAAAGATAGAAGACGCAGGGCGAGAATTGAATGAAAAGAGTTGTTAATTTACATATTGTGTGATCGAGGTCATTGGTATCAGAAAAAAAGAGATCACGCCATATCCACGAAGTGAATGATGATGAGTGGGCGAAGCTCGATCGTTTTCATCCATGGCAGAAAGAGAATGTGTGGTCTGGAACGCGATTATACTTCATGGTCATGAGCGTCATCGTCATCGTTATCACGTGTAGTGGGTACATTCCACTATACTGCGTCATCATCATCTTTATCACGTGGAGTGGGTACATTCCACTATACGTGGCTATCTACCTACCTACCTACTACTACTACTACTACAACTACTGAGGAAGGACAGACCCACACCCTTAGGAGCTTCGCCCCTAAAATATTTACTTCAGGAAATATTTTTAACACCGGAGCTGTTTATGGTCGGTAAACACACGTAAAGCGTTAACGAAAGCTATCATCATCATGCCATCGGGCGCTTTCTTCGTCTTCTTCTTCATCTTCTGCTTTGCTCCTCGAACGCGTACGCCGGGCGTGCTCCGGTGAGGGGATGCAATTACTCGAATGTGCGAGCAACTGACAAAGCGTACGTAAGCGGCAAAACTGAGATGAAGTACACTACAAGAATTCTCACTTGTAAGAACGTTAGTTTAACGAATATTTCAGAATAACGAACTTTTAGGAAATCCCCGGAGGTTTTCTTATGGCGTTCTATGCAAAAATCTTTCAGTAAAACGAATTTCTGAATAGTGAATATTTCAGTTGAACGAACTGTATTTGTGGACCTGAGCTTCTTTTTTAGATCAGTTCTTAGAAGTCTTGCGCTTTCCAGAACTGGCATAGCCGATGCGTGCCGCCACCAAATCGCCCATCCGTTGGCGGGGGGGGAAGGGGGGGGGGGGGGGGGGGGCTTCATCGCTTGCGCGTGTAGCGCCGCCTAGGCAAAGCGACTATGCAAGAAACTAAAATGAGCCACGTGCGCTTCAGTACCTGCGCAGAACTATCAGATTTCGTCATCGTTTCCAGTGCTTGTCCGGAATTCAAAAGAAGTAGAGTGCGATGACGAAGTAATGGATGAAGCTGACTCAAATACTGTATCTCCAGCCGAGCCTGTGGTTTATATGAGAAAGTTGCGAGACTTCGTGTCACATCAGCAAGCTGTGCCAGAGGCAGTGCACAAAAACGTAGACTCTCTGGGCAGCTTTTTCGCTTTTTCCGCTTTAAGGACGCCAGTCTGAATGAAAATACAGAATTATTTTCAAAACAAATTGCATTTCACATTTTCGACTTTACATCTGCTCTGCCCAATGCTGTTCCGTATTCTAGTGAATATTCAATTTAGTGAACGTTCAGTTAAGTGAACAATTTTCTTGGGTCCCTTGAACTTCACTCAAGTGGGAGTTTACTGTCAAGGTTAGAGACACGCGGCCCACATAACATCTAGTATGGGACAGATGGCACAACCGCTACTCACGCACGTCCAAAGTTGGCCGAGGAATCATTAACAAATGTAATATTATTTGGAAAAATACCAGCGCGTGTCATGCAAAGTGGATCACGTAACGAGTGCGAGGAGTCATTTGAAAGAACACAGGTGCATGCTTTGAAGCTTTGCAGGCCATTGCAGATGTGTCATGAAGACTTGAGGCCACCACGCCGCAGTTCTGGTCATTTCGCCAAGTATGGCAGTGCCGACTACGCCACAATAACTACGCTTGCATCGTTGTCAGAAACATCATTGGAAAAAATTTTCTTTCTCATCATTTACGTCATCGTCGTTATGAAGCGCTGCCTCGTTAAGGAGTTTTATCGTTTCATGCTATGCATCACGCGACAGGTGACGTGCACCGCGGAGCCCCGACAGCAGCATGAATGGGCTATTCGATATCACTGATGGCCTGTGAAAAGGCCGCTACTCAAGCTTACGCTGTTACTGTCCTGCGTTTACGCGTAAGCCTGGAGCATTTTGCTGTTTATGTGCGGGGTTCAACTTGGGAACGAACCAGAGCACAAATATGTTTCTTTAGGTCAAAAGTGGTGGTCTACGCTTACGTCACTTATTGTTCATACGTTTGTATTTGCTAGAAATCATTTTGTTCAAGTAGTCGAACAAACGATTTGTTCGAGTAGTCGCACAAACAAGTATGCTTGAATCTTTACTCAGTTTTATGGTATAAAGTAAGATTATACCTCGACCTCATGGTTTTTTCCCATGAAGTTATGTCTTCTTTCTACATCTTCAATGAACGGTTTTCATTAGAGTACTTGATGGGAGTTACACGCACAAATTATAAAAGATATTATATTAGTTGTGTTGCCGGTGTCATTGTATCGCACAGTCTATGAAATTGGATCGGAAAGGGATGTCCTAAAGAGGGTAAAGAAGGGGCTAGTCAAAGCGTCACCAAAGTCCTTCTCCGGAACACTGGCTGTCAAGCTTTCGTGTTTATGGACTCATCGCGCACTCGTGTATAAATTATACAATATGCAAAAAAAACTGAAAAAAATAGAACACATATTTTAAATTTCTTTGGATGCAGTATTTTTATTAATCATTCTTCTAACTACTTTAGTCAGTCAGTCAGACTACTTCAAAGAAAAAAATTTCTGATTACTCTCTATGCGATTCGCTTCTATCCTACAGATATAAAATGGTTTCCCCTAGAACATGGTTATGCTGGTATCCACGCTCTGCACATGGAAGATAAGAGTGGCAGTACAAAATGCGGTTCCAGAAGCTCTTTCCGCTATAGCGCATGTCATCGAATATGGAGTATATACAGGACGTCCCAGCTATTACCCAGCACGATTTAAAAAAAAAAAGGAACGGCGTTACGCAAAGCAAACTTAGCTTATATTGTTACTAGTACACTGGTGCAGCCACTACTATTTTTTCGCGAATGAGGTTTAATTAATTAGTAATAATTATACTTGTAACTCGACAAGTATTTATTATTAAAATGTCAATGAAGCTTACGTAAGCATGCTCAAACGACATCTAACTGCGTTATTTCCCCCAACGTGCTAACTGCATGATCATTTTACCGGTTTATAAAGTAAGCCCGCGAATCCGTAAAAATGATGCGTGACTAGACTGTTGTGCGCATCAGAAGTTTGTGCCCTGAAACACGCGCACTGTGAGGTAGCCGGTATAAAAAGCAAAAAAAAAAAATGAATGGATCGCCCTATCTGCCGTTCCCCGGCCGAAGAAACGCGCCGCTTTGGCCTTAAAATTCAGGCCGTAATCAGAACAGCGCTCCTGCCATTATCAATGAGGACAGTCGGCCCTGAGATCCCAGATATTTAGCGATGCCTGTTGCCGCTGGAGTTGTTAGCTTCCCAAAGCGCGAAACACTGTCTCTATCAACGGAGAACAGGCAAAGCGGTTGCTTCCAGTATGCATATCCCTTTCATGCCTGAATTATGAAACGGCCGAAGAAAAATAAAATTGTTTTGATTTTCCAGCTTTAAATAGCAACCTTTAATTGATTCCGCAGTTAAATTATCTCAATATCAACTTTAATCCATACTTTTAGGTATGTCGCAAATTCGCGACATGCCACAGAAGAGTGGATCTTGCAACAAATAAGGTACTTCGGAACTACGTAACATGTCGTGCACCACCTCTTGGGTGCGTACGCACCAAATAAAATAAGTTATAGAAGATTGAACTTACGTCACTGAGGCGAGAAAGAACGAAGAAGTGAGAGCTGTTGCACGTGCTTCGCGCTCTCCGCCATCAGCTACACAACAGTTCGTTCTAGCACAGAATAACTTACACGAGACGGCGCCAGATTTTTGATGCTTAAAGATACGTTCCCTTGAGTTCTTGAAAGCCGGCATTTAAGGCGGCACGCATTTCGTGAACTGCTTGCTCGGAGTTTTTCGGTATGTCGCGAATTCGCGACACCTGGCAGTAAAGGGTTATATGAGGGCGTTGCTTTTTTTTTTGAGTGGGAGCGCAGTCACGTGTTAATTTTCATGTTTCGCGGGCGTTGTTTATCAGGTGGGAAAAATAAGCATGTAATTAGTTCGTTGTTGATAATATCGCAGTTAGATGTCATTTCATATATAGCTACAGATTTCTCATTGAGATTTTGATAATTACTTGTACTTCTAGAGTTAACAATACAATTATTACTAATTAATTAAACCTCATAAACGAAAAACTAGTGGTGGATATTCTAGTCTACTGGGAACAACGTGTACTAGGTTTGCTTCAAGTAACGCTGCTCCATTTTTTTCAGAATCATGGTGCATGATAGTCGGGACGCTCTGTATAAGAGTAGCCTATCGATTTCAGGAAGCACCATTCATACGCATGCCTATGTTAGATAACCTAATTTTTTTTGAAGCTTTTTAAACCTGTGACAAGGTCACCATTTTAAAGGACATCTACGCTGTTATAAGCGTGTTTTTGTGTTCCTTTTTTTTTGTTGAATTGGTATCTTAGTGACATGAAATTGTAAAGTATAGTTAATAAAATAAAAGCCTGGATCGCGAAGTGGTTACAACGCTCCCTTTCTGACTGTGGGTAACCCCGTCGGATTCTGGCCTCGCCATGAAATTTCCTTTTGTTTTATTTATTTATTATTCCCCTCCTCTACACTTCTCCTCTCCTTACCCCCTCCTTTTCTTCCCCCCAACGTGTTACTAGGCGGTGCAGCTGTGCCACGTGGTTGATAGGCAACGCGAATTTTCGGTGAAGGCGAAAACACGAAACCTTGAGCGTAAACAGCTCCCGAGGTAAAACAAACCGCGCAAACACACAAGACGAGCGCTACGTGTGTCGTGCCTTTTCTTTGTCGGGCGTATTGTGTGTTGGCGCGGTTACTTTTTCCTCAGGAATATGTATCAACTAGGCCCAAATGAAAATTTTATTAAACATCTCCGCTGTCGTAAAGTCGTCTTGATCAGTTTCCAATGCTTAGCATGTATTCGTGTCGTCAAGATGACTTGAGAAAGTTTTTCCGCGGTATAGACAACAAACTTAAGCCAAGTGTTAAAAAGAATAATTTATATTTTATTATCGACCATCTTTTGGATATGGTGTAGCATATAGAATATCAGGCAGAGTCTCATTACTATCCATTCCTTCCCATGACCAAGTCCAACACTCACCGATGGTATCATTATTTTTCGTAACACAGAAGCACGCTTCGTTACTACATGGAGTTTCACATGTACTATTGCACTGAAAAAAATATAAAAGCCAGATCAACGTTTCATTACATTGATCCAAGGCATAATGATAATCACGCATAAATATTGCTTGCACCTGCGTAGCTTTTTTTAGGCCGCGATACCATTTCTTCCTGAGTCTCATTTCTTTTATGCTCGACAAGGCTAGGTATTGTCACGTGGTCATGACGGTGAAAAAGTGGCACTCGATCTATTAAAGAAAAAAATTTTTTTTTGCGGTGAACTTGTGTGAAGTAATCAAAAGTCAAAGTACAAGTAACACGTGTTGTAGACTGATAGCGGTGATCACAGCTTCAGCCATATAAAATCTTATCAGTGGTAAGGCGGCTCGGCGTACATATGGCATCGAGAGTTCCAGCCTTATGATAGGTGACAGCGACAGCTCCAGAAGAAACTGTACTGTTCACATTGTACGCTATAACTTATCGCAAAAAAAAACAAAAAAAACATAGCTGATCCCTCTGTCAAAGGAATCGGTATAACACAAAAGTGAAACGTGTATTAACAGAAGTAGTTGAGCGTTTATTGTGCATTGCTTCGCCACAAGGGCCAGGAAATGTATGCTACAGCGACAAATTGTAATGTGACGCGAAGAACGGCAAGCAGCTCGAAACATGCAGCGCGCACCTCAAGCAGAAAGGACGCACGACTGAGCATACACAGGACGAGCGCGGACTGTCACAGCTCGACACTTAAAGCGCGCTGCTCTAACACAAACAAAGACGCACGAAACGAACGCACAAGTATACAGAAGACGAGCGCGAACAACTGCCACAATGGTTACTTCGTGTGTGAGCAGCGCGCTCCTTTCGTAAACGCGGCCGCTGCGGCGAGCGAAGCGACCTTCGTGCACTCTTTAACCACTCTAACTTCAAAGCAAACTTGCGATGGAAGCACGACGTAAAAAGAGCCCCAATGCCCCGATCAGGAAATAAGCGTGCGCGGACGAGCGACCACGCCCCGTGGAGGCGCGCGCCCATCGCAGCGAGAGGCGCGACGACCTTCAGAGCGCGCACTCCGTGCCACCTTTGCGTCATCTCGCTAGTGATGACGAAAACGTGCTGAAGTATACGAGCTCTGAGGACCGCCAACGGTATATGCTGTATATAAATAGCTTGCCGTTAGCAAGGTGAGATACGTACGCTTCTGTGGCCGAGTGGTTACGCGCCGCGCGAGGCGGAGCTAGAGGTCGTAGGTTCGACGCCCGGCGACGAAACTTTTTCTCCTAGTTTTTCTTTGATCTCAATACGTTATTTGATATTTTACAACGTCATATCCGTGATGGAAATACGTCAGAGGAGACGTGGTGGACCGTGGCATAAATCCCTTTCGTGTTAAAAAGTGGCTTAGCTTCTTCTAAGAAGTGGAAGGCTTGAAAAAGCGAAACTGGATGATTCTGAAGATTCATCTGGTTGCTTCTAGGTTGTTTGCGGGCCTTACATAGGGGATGCGGTTTCTAGGTTGCTTTTATGTCATTGGCTTTAGCTAGGTAATGCTAGGTTATTTGTACATGATTCTCAGCGCAGAGAGGTTCGAGTTAACAGACAGACAGTCACAGACACGACACAGATGTCCAAACTGTAGAGACAGAACCTCGCGCCGAAACCAAGCGTTCGCACCTCATAGATCGTCACCTTTCCCGCTTCGTAGTATGCTCTCGTTGTACATAGCTAATCATTCGTTGGGTTAACTGTTACCTTTTTAAGGCGAAAGCCTTTCATGTCTCAAACTCGCGGTGTACATCCCTCCGTGCCCTGGAACGTGCCAGCTGTGGCCTGTCCCCCTCGCATTCTCTCAGCAAGCATGTGATGGCACAGCGATGCATAGAAACAGTTGCGCCGCCACAGCTGTGCCCTCTTCCAGCTTAGTCTGTCTCATTAATCACGCCAGTCACAAAATCACGCCAATCACAAAAAACAAGAACAAAAAGAGGAAGAAACAAATAAAAACAAACAAACAAAGAAAACAAAACAAAACTAAAAAATCACGCCATATCCACGAAGTGAATAATGATGAGTGGGCGAAGCTCCGGAGGTAATCTGGTAAACCGTCAATCCTCCGTAAATTTCGCCCACTCGATTATCATACAAAGACCTGACACAAACGCGGGGGTGTGGTGTGGTTATACATACAGTATATACAAAATGTTTCATTATTTACATTAAGCTCAGGGGAACGTCTGTTGTCGGCGTTGCCGTTTTACCTTTCGAGGGCGAGAGCGCATTCACGATCGTTTTTATCCATGGCAGAAAGAGAATGTGTGGTCTGGAACGCGCTTATTCTTCATGGTCATCAGCGTCATCGTTATCACGTGTAGTGGGTACATTCCACGATACGGTGGCTACGACGGACGGCGCCGGACAAACCTACGCCCTAAGGAGCTTCGCCCCTAAAAAAGACATGGCATAGTAAGTCGAATGGCCACAGGCTTTCGCCGAACAAAGTTTTGAATTTATAAAGTGTCCTTCAATTTTTTTTCACGTTTAGTGGGCCAGTGGTGAGTGGTGCGATTTACCTAATTTTTGTGGCGCATGCCCATTCATGATGATGATAGTTTCATTCGTACGGGGTGAACAAGATGCAATTTATAAACAGTTTTCCTGTTTAAAGCTACAATCATCGGGAGTGTTCCTGTGGTCGTTAACAACCTGAGAATAAATACAAGCTCCGCCCCCAGAACTGCAGGCGCACCTTACATTCATCTGTACAAGAGAGCGGTGCTAGGTGGTTTCCGCTCATACCTTAAGTGTTTCATTGCTGCGAATCTGACTTCTGCGCATACCAATAAGTAAATTTTTGTCGTCCTTACCAATAATTTGGCCGAGCCTATGTGTAGGAAAGTTTGTTGAAATTTGACCGGACGTTCAAGTCTTCAAATGAAAACCAGTGACACGAACATAAGTCTGTATAGGAAGATCACCTACCTTAGATACGCGAAAGGTGGTTGACGCCATAGAAATGAGCAAATGCGACTGGATAGGGCTTTTATGCAAATTCTCCGTGGGTGGGACGGCGAAGGATGGGGGCGGAGCTTACATTTATTACTAGGTTATAAGCAACTATATGCACTCCATAGCTTCGTCCGCAAGGCAGTGGTTACACGGTAACGCGTCGCTTACATAAAGGTAAATGAGAGGCTCCCGCGGCATCCCGCTTCTGGAAAAGAATCGTCCCAACGCATAGAAGAGAACTTGGAAGCGAAAAAAAAAAAAAAACTGACGGGCCTGCGCGGAGCGCGCAGCACAGTCACAGCGAAAGCTGGAAGAGCGGCCTTTCTAGAGCCTTTTTTAAGCTTTTCGGGCCACAACTACAAGCTCACTTGGATGGTACCCACTACGCCATAAATCATCATAATTTTTTAAGTAGTGGGGAAGCGTCCACTATGCCATTATTCGTCATTCCTCGGAAAAGCGCGGCACCGGCTACAGACTTGTAATATGTGCACTTTGTTGATGCTGTGGCTGACGACGATGAAGAATTATGTCTCAGGCTTTTGTAACGGGTGGGAGCATTGAACGACCCGATCGTCACGCAATTCGCATTGTGTGACGCCTTGGTTGTTAGTTCACTGTTTCAAGCACCAGCATAGCTCAGTGGTAGAGTGCTGGGCTGCCACGCAGAGGGCCCGGGTTCGATTCCCATTCTAGCATAGGGATTTTAAATGCGAATTCATTTCTTAGTCGGGCTATGTCAGGCGGCGTTGTCCGGCGTTGTCCGGCGTTGGCCGGCGTTGTCCGCGGGGAGGAGGATAGGTTGAGGAGGTGTCCGCGCGCCAGCTGGTGTTATGTCTCCGCTCTCACTCTCTCTCCCATAGCAAAAGCTGCGGGCGCGCGCGCTTATCCTCACCCCTAGCAAAGTGGAGAGGGGGAGCGCGCTCTGGCGCGTGAGGGCGCTCGCATCGCGGGAGCTCAGCGGAGCTACCGCGATAAAAAAGAATTACACCATCTCCCGCTAAAGGGAACCATGTGTAGATGTGAAGCAGCAGGCTAACGCTTACACTGGCGGCGGCGTTGACGCTGGCGCTCATCGCAGCGTTGCGCAGGAGAAAACTGGGGAGGCGCAAAGCAGGCAGTGATGGAGCAGTTTTTCCTACTAGAACGTACCAATCGCTGCTAATGGGCAATGAGAGACAGAAGACTCCGACTGGACACAGAGACCCGCACTCCGCTTTTAGTTAACGCGCACGCTGCAATTTTTATTGTTCAACAACGCACAGGAGAAATCTCTCACCGGCACCACCTTGGAGGTCAAGATCCATTGCTATATATACGGGATGGCCAGTGAACGGTTGTGCAGCGCGAGCAGTCAGGTTTTTTCAACCAAGAAACTCGCTAGCAGACGCTGCCTGCGTCGGCGTCGCGAGGCGAGAGGAGGAGCGTAGGAGAGGAGAGGGGGGTGACACGCATGCGCAGTGGGACTGTGAACGCCGTGGGCAGGGATGCGTAGAGGAGAGAGGGGGGGAGCGTAGGAGAGGAGAGAGGGGGGGACGCGCATGCGCAGGGGGAGTTAGACGCCGCGGGCAGGGATGGAGAGAGGGGGAGTGGGGGAGAGAGGAAGGGAGGCGCATGCGCAGTGTGGGTGTGGTTGCCGCGGGGAGGGGATGCCTAGAGGAGAGAGGGGGAGAGGAGGTTTTTTATTTTTATTTTTTTTAACTGTTTGCGCATGCGCAGTAATGGGCACGCGGCACACCACCACCACCACCACCACCACCACCACCACCACCACCACCGGATTAAGCTTCGCCAGATGCTTCACATCTAAAAGAAGAAGAAAAAGAATTACACCATCTCCCGCTAAAGGGAACCATGTGTAGATGTGAAGCAGCGGGCGCTAACGCTTACACTGGCGGCGGCGTTGACGCTGGCGCTCATCGGAGCGTTGCGCAGGAGAGAAAACTGGGGAGGCGCAAAGCACGCAGTGATGGAGCGGTGTTTTCTACTGGAACATGCCAATCGCTGCTAATGGGCAATGAGAGACAGAAGACTCCGACTGGACACAGAGACCCGCAGTCCGCTTTTAGTTAACGCGCACGCTGCGAAAATTTTTATTGTTCAACAACGCACAGGAGAAATCTCCCACCGGCACCAGCATGGAGGTCAAGATCCATTGCCATATATACGGGGTGGCCAGTGAACGGTTGTGCAGCGCGAGCAGTCGGTTTTGTCAACCAAGAAACTCGCTAGCAGACGCTGCCTGCGTCGGCCTCGCGAGGCGAGAGAGGGCGGGGGAGCGTAGGAGAGGAGAGAGAGGGGGGACGCGCATGCGCAGTGGGGAGTGTGGGCGCCGCGGGCAGGGATGCCTAGAGGGGCGAGCGTAGGAGAGAGAGGGGGACGCGCATGCGCAGTGGGGAGTGTGGACGCCGTGGGCTGGGATGCCTAGAGGAGAGAGGGGGGAGCGTAGAAGGAGAGAGGAGGGAAGGCGCATGCGCAGTGAGGGTGTGGTTGCCGCGGGGAGGGATGCCTAGAGGAGAGAGAGAGGGGGGAGAGGAGGTTTTTATTCTTATTTTTTTGAAAGGGTTTGCGCATGCGCAGTAAGGGTGGTCACGCCGCACACCACCACCGGATTAAGCTTCACCATAAGATGCTTCACATCTAAAAAACAGGCGCTGCGCCGTGCTCCCGACCGGGCTGCAGAAATTAGGCGCCTTTTCCTTCTTCGAACCACAACCACCATATATAAATGGAGTGAAGCGCGCGCGAAATGCATTCGCATTTCCTCACGATTCCCTTCGGGGAGGTGGGGGCATTTTTTATTAGATGCGAAGCATCTTATGCTCGGGGCTATGTCCGTCCCTCCAGCGTCCTTCCCGCGTCCCGCGTCCGGCAACTTTCATGAAGTAGGGAAGCACCCTGTAGCGACAGACGGAGACGTGAGACGACGTCGTGAAGGCGGCCGACGTGGTCGTGCCGAACTCTCGCCACTTTATTCGGAATGTCAAGAGGCGGCGGCTGTCTGCGTCCGACAGCCAGGCGCGTGAACTCGTTCTCTAGCTCGCGCCTCGAGCTGTCAGCATGAGCCGCGCGAGAGGCGCGGGGCGGTGGCTAGTAAAATGATGATGATGATGAAGGTCGATGATGATGACGCTACACACCCATTATGCTAACCAGAACACTGTAGTAATATGAAGGCCGTCAACCATAGAGTTTCCTAAAATTAACTAGAGGGGACTCTGGCGCTGCGATCGTTCAGCCACCATGGGAATGATGGGTAGTACACGGATTTGCCTAGTCTTCGTGCTTCCGGCTTCGAGCGCATTTGTGGCTTTGTTTATTGTTGCGTTTTCGTTCTGTTTCAGATAAAAGAATGTACCGTTGTGAACTTCGTGAGCGTATTTCAATTCGTGAGCCGAAAAAGGTAACGGTGGTGAAGCGTAACTGCTAAACCTTTGCTGAAATTTGTATTGCGGCAAAGCGAATTCAGGCCACACGCAGCCAAAAGAACAAAGACTAGGCAAGACTAGGCAAATTTGTGTACTACCCATGATTTCCATGCCGGCTGAAGCGCCGTGTCTTGCAGCTCCCATCGACACTAGCGCCAGAGTTCCCTCTAGTGTATTTATAGGAAACTCTATGCCGTCAACCACTACCACAGTCATCAGAGTCATGGCCGAGAGCACAGAGAGGCTGCTTAGCAATGGCTAGGCAGGTGGTGTCTGTCGCCCAGGTTGACCCTATTCCTGGATCTTGCTTGCATATGTTTAGAAGGGGCTTAGTCCGTCCCTCCTTCCCGCGTCCCACACCACTACAACGCATGCGCGTCCCCTCCCCCTCTCTCTCTCCTCTCCTACACTCACCCCCCTTTCTCTCCTCTGGGAATTCTCTACTCTACGGAGCGGCCCCCCGCGTCCCACACCCCCCACAGCGCATACGCGCCCCCTCCCCCCTGTCCTCTCCTACGCTCACCCCCTTTCTCTACTCTAGGAATCATCTACTCTACGGAGCGGTGTCCCACATCCCCACAGCGCATGCGCGTCCTCTCCCCCCTCTCTTCTCTAGGAATCCTCTACTCTCCGGAGCGGCTCCCGCGTCCCACACCCCCCACAGCGCATGCACGTCTCCTCCTCCTCTCTCTCCTCTCCTACGGTCCCCCCCCCGTTCTCTCCTCTAGGAATCCTCTACGGAGCGGCGCGCACGACAGGTGGTGCGACAGCTGCATATTTCGCTGGGGGGCGCCACGGTAGTTCCGTGGTATGAAACTGACGGAGTCCAGCGCCACGATGAGCGCCCGGACCGCTGCCGTGAAACGAGAGCGGCGACGTTCCTCCCGCTCAAGCTAATTATCTCCCCGCTGCTTCGCATCCACCCATGCTTGCCTTTAGCGGGAGATGGGGAAATTTTTTTTAATTAGTTTTTCTCTATTTCGTGCGACAGTGGTTACGGACACCGGCGGCGGCGGACAACTACTGCGAAAAAATGGCCCTTGTTGTGATCTCATGTATTTATTTGTTTATTTTATTTTACATACTACAGCCCTGTGAGAAGGCTATTGCAGGAGTGGGGTTATACAATGCAGAAAATAATAGAACAGACAAAAACATGCAATAGAAATCACAAGAAAAACCATTAGCAACAATAGAGTAGTAAAGTTTCTGTTATACATAATCATTTTCAACAACCTTAGCCACAAAATCATTCAGCGGGAGTGAACGAATGTCGCCAGGTGTAGATTTCCATAATTCTACCGGGTGTTAAAAGTTACATTTCTTGGCTTTGTTAAAATTCAGCGCTGGGAGGCACGTGAAAACCATCTCTCCAGATAAGTTATATATTGAGGGGGCACAAAGTCAGACAATAACTATCGCTGTCAGCCACCCAATTAACTAAGATTGAATAATTAACTTTTCAGTGAGGGCAGCAAGCGGGCATCTTTGTATTGAAAAGTTGAAGGCAGTCGCGTTTCTACACAGTTGCACTTGGCAGAATTCATCGAGCGTGTCTGTGCCCCGAGATATCCCACTGCAAAGTTTTATCATGGTTTGCATGATTACGCATGCAAGGCGGAGTTGATCGGCGCAATGCTCCTCCTTTATGTGCGGAGCAGTCATTGCTTGCTATCGCCAGCCGGTAGCAAAAGGGTAATCGTTATCATCTTTGTCTATGCCTTCAACCCGTTGTACGATGAAACGCCGCACGCTACTGCCGCGGCCATCGGAGAGGAGCCTATCGTCAGTGCTCAATATCTTGCATGCGTAATCATGCAAACCACGATTAAAGTTTATAGCGGGATATCTCGGAGCACAGGCATGCTACCAGAATTCTTCCAAGCGTAACTGTGTAGAAGCTGGCCTGCCTCCAACTTTGTAATACAAACATGCCCGCTTGTAGCGTGCACTGAAAGTTCATTATTCAATCTTAGTTAATTGGGTTGCTGTCAGCGATAGTTATTGTCTCACTTTCTGTCCCCCCTCAATACATAACTTATCTGCAAAGGTGGTTTCAGAGTGCCTCCAAGCGCTGAATTTTAAGAAAACCATAAAGCTTAATTTTGAACACCCTATATAGTGCTTTATAACAGCGTTCGCTGTAAAAAGTGCGCATACGCAGATAAAGAAAATAATAAATAAATGAACAGTGGCATCTTCAGGCTCACTAAAGCCTATAAAACGGTTTAAAGGCAACTAAGTGGACGACGTCAGCTCGTTTACGGTGCTGCTGAGAGTTCGTGATGCCGTCCGGGATAAGCTCGTAGTCCAGAGTACCGAGACGTCCAGGCACGTTGTTTGGCCCGAAGTGACACCAAATACGTGTTTTAGTGAGTCTACATTGGCATGTCGGCGTCCATACCCAAACACGGTCACCGGGCCGGTATTCTACGGGGCGTCGTTGAAGGCTGTAACGAGGGCTGTCGCTCTTTTGCTGGCTATCTTTTAACACGAAAGTGTTCTATGCCGAGGTCCCCCCAAGACTTCAGTGACGTATTTCCGTCACGGACATGACATTGTAATACGTACACTAACAGATGGTAATGCGAGAAATTGGAGAGAAAGATCCGCCTTCGCGAATGAAACCCATGACCCCTCGCTCCGAAGCGCGCGGCGCTAAACAACTGGTCCACACAGTGTACGTTTTTCAGCAAAGCGCCCGCGAGCTATTTATATACACCATCCACCATTGGCGGAACTCAGAGCTCAGTGGCACTTCAGAATGTTCTCGTTATAACTCGTGAGATGGCTCGAAGGGCGCGAACGGAGCGCTTGAAAGGTCGTCGCACCTCTTGTTGCGTTGCGTTTCACACGCGCTTCCTACCAATACCATGTGTACTTTGCCCTACAGGGCCTTCTAAAGGACCAGTGTTCACCAGTGCGAGCGCACTTATCTCGTGATGGAGTTGGTTTGTACGTCTTGTGCTTTGACAGCAAAGTTTGCGTTCAATTTACAGAGCGCACGAAGGTCACTTTGCTTTCTGCAGTGGCTGCGTCTGCGAAAGGAGTGCGCTGCTCAAATATCCAGAAGTAACAACTGCGATAGTTGCTAGTTTGCGCTCGTACTGTGCATACTGGTGAAGTCATTTCGCGCGCCCATCTTCGCGTTACTGCAGCACGCATTAAGTTTCCAGCTGTGACAGTTAGTTCGTACTCGTCTTGTGTGTGTTCTTTTGGTGCGTCCTTTGTGTTTTGAGCAGCGCATTGCAAGTTTTGAGGTGCTTGCCGTTCTTCGCTTGACATTCCAATTGGCGGAAATAGCATTCATTGCTTATCTCATAATCGTATCTCATAATCGTATATTGATTGTGGGACGTTAAAGCCCACTAATTATCATTACATGTATCGCCCTTGTGGTGAAGCTGTTACTTTTTATGTGTTTGTTGACGCCATCTTTGCACGTTGTTCACGACATGCTGTCTCCACGTATATTTTACTCAGCTACCACAACGGTTAAATCATGATCATAGCCGTTAGTTGTCGGGATGGAGATGTACCACCATATTCGTCAACCTGGATGCATCAATGTCAAAGCATGCTATTTTTAACAAACACCAATAGATAATGTACGAGCTTTCATATATCAATGCACAATAAACGCTCAAATGCCCCCTGTGAAGACAAGTTTCATTTTCGCGTTATCCGGATTCCTATGACAGAGGGATAAGCCATGTTTGTTTTTTAAATGCGAAGCATTTCTTTGCGTACTGTAAGCACTTTTGCATTTCTATCTATCTATCTATCTATCTATCTATCTATCTATCTATCTATCTATCTATCTATCTATCTATCTATCTATCTATCTATCTATCTATCTATCTATCTATCTATCTATCTATCTATCTATCTATCTATCTATCTATCTATCTATCTATCTATCTATCTATCTATCTATCTATCTATCTATCTATCTATCTAGCCGCCTACCTCTGTGTGCTCTCGTGATCGCCTCCTTAACTTGGGGTAGACCAAAATTTGTACGGGAGGGTAAGAGGTATTGACCTGTTAATAACGAAGGACCCGTGGTCGTAGGTCAGGAACACGTTTTTACTTGTTCTTACGGCTAGCTCCGAATCCTAACTCCGTTCTCCTCTCTCTCGTGCCTCCCCTAAGCCCCTGACCCACTTCTTTATTTTCAACATCCTCCGAGGGGGAGGGGACGAACGTTAGAAAGTCATTTTGATGCTTCTAACATGTAGAGTTTTTGTAGCGGGCGGTTCACCACGTGGCCCGTTGCCAAACGCACGGAGCAGGCTCCGAGAACACCGCCTCGTCCGTGATGCAGTGACGTCCCTCGGATAAGTGCTCTTGCACTACCACCGCTTCTCTGACTCGAATCTGTGTTGAAGCCTGCTGCTCTGGCTTGCAAATGATGTGCGGCTTCCATTTCCGTCGTTTCCATCTCGGTGTGGCCTTGCTGGTGCACTCCGCACTCAGGTTCTCCTGCAGACGGTTTACTGCAGCGTTTTGGAGTCTTCACCACGAAGTGCCGGGATACCTGCAGCGATGTTTCTGACCTCGGCCCGAACCCTGTGCCTTGCTCTCCCGCTTCTGCCTGGGAACATGCTCGGTGACAGGCTTGCGCATTTCGTTCGCAAATTGGCGCTTTCGCTTCGGCACCGTCCACAGGGCGCTGCACTTCGCTTCCGGAGGCAGAAACAGCACTTCCACTTCTTTGTCCGGGAGATCATCCGTTTGCTTCGTGACAACCTCGTCCAGTTCCTCGAAGTTGAGTGGAACAAAGTCCTGACATCCTGGCCGTGCGTCCAACGACGAGGACACCAAAGGAAACACGGCAGGACTGCTAGCTTCACCGCCGAGGTGACCGAGGGGACCATCATTGCTGGTGGGCAAGCTGTTGGCAGGTTCTTCCATTGCACGCTTCCACAGCTGCTGACTGACAGAAACCTGTCCATATCCTTCAACCCCATCAGTCATGCCACAGCTTCCACCGTTTCCACGACTTCCGCCTGCACTTTCGAGACTGGCTATCGCTTGATCCTCGTCTTTCGTTTCTTTGGCCCTCTTCGGAATTCTGCCACAATGCTCCAATGGCTGTTCCTCTCCTGTCCAGCTGACAGCATGCATCGTTTGCACAGGGAGACCTTCCACGCTCGTCATCGGCGCTTGATAACTGCCAAAAGTGGCCTGAATCATTGAATTCTGCGGTGACGGTTCCACCCTTCCGCACGCCGTCACGACCGACGCTGTGTTATTTCCTTCAACCTCCGTCGAAATGTTTTCACATATTTCTTGACTCGCAGACAGTCCGCTTTCGTGGTTGGAATCTGAGCCTTCCACATATCTCGTGTCTTTTACCAAGCCTTCGGTGATTCTGTCGCAGTTGTTGGCAGTTCTACAGCCACCAACGCGGTTGTAGATTCGACGGTCATGTTTGACGTAAGAAAGCGGCTGATAGCTTGTGTCACTTCGGCGAACAGACTGTTTGCTTTCCGTCAGGAAATACTGCCCATCAGCAATTGCAGACACTACCTTCTTATGGTAGTCCGCAGCATCCTCGAGTTCCTGGTCAACGGCCTCATCTTCAGTTACGTCGAGGATCTCGTTGTCCAACTGGCGGAGCTCAGCTTCTTTCGTCTTCAACACGGTGACGTGCCTGTTGACCTCGCGCGCCTCGGCGTCGGGATCCTGCAGCAGTCCTGTCAGGAGCGTAATATTCCGTGAGACGCTGGCCCTGATAGTCCCACGCACCTTCCGAAGACGCTCAGCCGAAGTCATCGTCGTCCTGGACCGACCACTCCCGGGTTTCACGGCACCAAATGTAAAAGACAGAGACCGACGGCATGCCTGCCTTCTTCTTCTTCTTCTTCAAAAAAAAAAACTTTTCCTACAAGATGGGGGACACATCTAAACGCTCAGACTGCCAGCCAGACTGCCAAGACTGCCAGACTGCCAAGAATGCCAGCACACATCAAGCCCTTACAGCACTCTCAGGAGGTCCCACATCAAACAGTGTTAAGGCACACACTACAAAAAACCCAAGGTTATGCCTTTTTGTCATTTTTGTCAGACGAATATGTCTGGCTGGTCATGACATAAATATCGTGAAAATCCTGTCGCTTACGTCGTCAAACCCTTTCCTGCAGACACGTGTGGCGCATACCCGTATACCACCAGCCACAGTATGCGGGTGTGCGCCACAGGTGTTTGACAATTTATATATACCCAGGAACGGCGAGGATAGACATTTGTAATTTAAATGTGGGAGCATTAAGAAAAACTGATGTCGGCAGGGTTGACCCGACGAATGCAAATAAAAAATGTCAGGGAATCGAACCCAAGCAATCTGCGTGGCAATAAAGTATTCTACCCCAGAGCCACGCCAGGTCTCGCAACTGGTTTGGAAAAAGGCCCTATGCAGGCTAAATGTTGGTGAAACGTAAATTTCGGTTGCAGTGCTGGCTATCTAATTTAATGAACATTACATATGTACTCCTATGAGGTAAGCGTCATGTCGGATTAACTTCTGTTGTATACTTAAGCGCCATCCACTGTAGTTCGTCCTCGAAGCACTATCCAGGACTACCATCCTCGCAAGCACAATTGCTACATATCAGTTTACCGCTTCTGGTGTTGGTAAAAGCCATGTTTCTGTTGGCATCGTTACGCAACTGCAAACAACTGTTTATGTAAAACATATGCGACTTTTGAACATATGTCCGTGCGTACAGCGTTTGTACACATCTTTAGCGTCATCTCATAATGTTTCGCTCAATACAAAAATTACAATCCAGTCACCTTTCCTCCGCATGCTTCGCATAACATCGATTCCCATGGTACTTGGGATCTGCCTTTTTTTTTCATGCTTGAGGTTTACTTCGCATTCCCTTTTTTTACAGCAAAAAAAAAAAAAACAGGCAAAAAAACAAAGAAGAGAGAGAGAGAATAAGGGTAGAAGAAAGGCAGGGAGGTTAACCTGGGCTGAGCCCGGTAGGCTACCCTGCACGGGGGAAGGGGGGGGGGAGAGGGAAGAAAAGTTACAGAGGAGGAGAGAAAAGTCGCTGAGCCGACGCAACTGTTCCACGTTTGACTTCACAAATTATGAATCAGTCCGGTGTCCTTGAGAAACCGCAACAGCGCTTTCGTTGCCTTTCGGAGCTGTGATGGGCAGCCCCATGGTCCCAATACCTTCTCGACTGTGAAAGCGCTTCCGTCCAGTTGATCTAGCGCAGTGCGGAGGTGAAGCTTCTCGTTTGCGCATGTCGGGCATCAACACAAAATGTGTTCAATAGTCTCATCGACGGCACAGTCGTTGCACTCGGCGTTGTCGGCCATCTCAATCTTAAATGAGTAGGCGTTGGTGAAAGCAACGCCCAGACGCAGACGGCACAACACTGTACCTTCCTCCCGGGAAAGCCCAGGGAGTAGCCGCAGTCGTAGAGATGGGTCGAGAGAGTACAGTCGATGATTTGTGAACTGTGATGATTGCCACTTCTGGATTGTCATGTTCTGCGCCAGCTTACTCAAGTAGCGAGCCGCGTCAATCCTAGATAAAAGTATAGAAACAAGGTTGGTTTCTACGTGTGCTTTTCTGGCAGCTTCATCGGCGAGGTCGTTGCCGTAGATACCGCAATGACTTGGTATCCACTGGAACACAACGTTGTCTCCTTTCTCGATCGCATTGTGCAGCATTTCTCTTATTTCCCACACAAGTTGTTCGTACGATCCGCGACGAAGTGCCGACGAAAGACATTGTAGAGCCGCCTTTGAATCGAAGAATACTGCCCACCGATTAGCCGGTTGTTGCTTGATGTAATCGACGGCACCTCGCAGGGCAACAATCTCCGAGCCAGTCGATGTGCTCACGTGACAAAGTTTGTAGGTGAGATTGATGTGTCGTGATGGGATGACGGCGGCGCCGGTGGAGCTAAAACAAGTAGATAAACGGGCAAGGAACAAAAAATGCCCCCCACCTCCCCGAAGGGAATCGAGAGGAAATGCGAATGCATTTCGCGCGCGCTTCACTCCATTTATATATGGTGGTTGTGGTTCGAAGAAGGAAAAGGCGCCTAATTTCTGCAGCCCGGTCGGAAGCATGGTGCAGCGCCTGTTTTTTTTATCGCGGTAGCTTCGCTGAGCTCCCGCGATGCGAGCGCCCTCACGCGCCAGAGCGCGCTCCTCCTCTCCACTTTGCTAGGCGCGAGGATAAGCGCGCGCGCCCGCAGCTTTTGCTATGGGAGAGAGAGTGAGAGCGGAGAGATAACACCAGCCGGCGCGCGGACACCTCCTCAACCTATCTTCCTGCCCGCGGACAACGCCGGACAACGCCGCCTGACATAGCCCGACTAAGAAATGCATTCGCATTTAAAAAGCCGCACTACAGCAGCTTCGTGGGGTTCCTACATCCTTCGTTTGAAAACCAGTAACCAATGATGCTCAGATGGGCGAGTTGTCTGGCGTCTACGGCGCTCTGAAGGTAGACTGGGACGTATAGGTTTTTTATGTCGGTGACGCTGGGTGGCATTTCACCGTGCTTCGTCGCCGGGCTCCTTCCATAGACCAACTTGTATGGAGTAATCTGCATTGTTTCTTGCACGGCCGTTATGTATGCGAAGTTCACGTAGCGAAGGGTGGCATCCAACGACTTGTGCTCTACGTCGACGTAGATGGCCGGCGTGCCATGTCATGAAGCGCATCTGAACTAAACGCCGCTGTTGATTTGTTTCGGCTCTTGGCCAATAGTGTACTATGCGAAACAGCAGATGCAGGCAGCTTCAAAAAGATTGAGCACAGGCCTCTGTATGGAAACAGGGCGCTTGACAAAATAGCGGTGTTGCGCTCCACTTCTGAACTCTCCTTTCCGCGCATGACAGCAAGATTTTAGCTTATCTGTTTATAGCAGGCTGCTTTCCGCAGGGTGTGTTTTCCACCATGGCCAATGAGTCGTTCACGACCCCTTTAATAGGGGCTTGGTAGCTCCTTACACTGGTCAGAAAAGAGACAGAGAGAAGAACCGTAATTATGGAAGGTAAAATCTGAGTGCTGTGCCCCTTGCCTGCTGCGTTATGCAAAGAAAGAGATTTCATGGAAAGACTGAGATGGAGTAAGCAGATGAAATTGTTGTGATGAGGAGGATTATTGTGTTTATAGTTACTGCACATCCTGTTGTGGTAGTACAACCTGCCCGGCACATCCACCTTGGAGGAGAGTGGTTCAGGCTAGTGCAGTGCACGCAGGAAACTGTATGTGTAATGCCATATCTTCACAGCTGTTTTCACCACTGGAATCTAAGGAGTAATTGTAATTATGCTGCTTTTACGTGGCGCAACTTGGTATTAATATAGGGCATACTGCGGTGTGGAGCGCCGTCTTAATCATTACCACACGAGGGTTATTAACGTGCACCTAAATATAACCACAAGGATGTGCTTGCGTTTCGAACGCATCAAGAGGTGGCCGCCGTGGGCACTAATCGAGCCCGCGTACGCGAGATAGCAACGGTAGACGTTACCTGCTAAGATACCACAGCGATTCTTGAGTGATATATCACCAGCCTCAGGACGTGAAACACTTCTCGCAGAATTATCTCGATGTGGCCGCAGGTGAGGTGGATGTATCGCAGCACACAAGGTTCTTCTCGCGAATCTTCGGTGCTCGAAATCCACGGTGGAAAGCGTGGCCACGCATTCGGTATCTTGCTTCTGCTAATGATTTCGTGCCTCACCTCCCATGGCCACAAAGGCTCGTACGTGGTTCGCAAGCCTGCCCAATGGGAGTATTCTGGAGGTTGAATCATGATAACCATCGTTTTGAGGCGAATAGACAAACGGGTAACATTTTTTTTTCGTCGCATTTCAGAGCACGTTTTAGCTAACTACTTCCGATACGCCAGATCGACTCCCTCAATGCGTTGGATTCTTTGTGTCATTAAAGCTATTTTGTGTTAGCTTTCAAATGACATAATACGCTAATGTATCATGTGCTATGTTGAACCTTAACCACAGCTTAACAAAGTGTGGGTTCGGGCTGGTTGGTACTCCATGATCAAGTACTTCTTGCGCTGCCCTGCCAATAAACACAGTGCACAAAGCGGCGAGTTCTCTCGGCTAGCTATCTGCATGCACGCGCCGAAGATCACCGCGGGGGGACGGGACGCGCTCAGCCGTTACAAGCGAGTGTGGTTCTTGTTGAATTAGGAGAGAAAGAACGGTGAAGTGCGCACAGCCGCTCTCTCTTAGTGGACCACACCTCGACCTACTAACAACCGCCGGTGCGGACAGCTTAAACACAATGTGTGCGGGAGAGGGGTGTGTGATCGTGTTGTGGAAAAAACACGCAACGAATGCACGTCTGTCCCGCTTTCTCAATAATCTTCTTTCACCTCCTTGCCCCCCCCTATTTTCTTTCTTTCTTCATTACTCATTTCCGCTTATTATCGAGCCGACTTGTGTCCTTGCGTTAATACACTTGACTTAGTGCCGGCTGTTGAATTCAAAATGATCCACACCCACATCAGTCAAAGAATGAAGCCATGGCGAGTCTTTGAATACCTGCTTATTGAACAGTTATAAGCACCGGGTAGTCGAGTTTTACAGTGCGACTGCAGTGCCAAAACGCACAGACACGAGAATAAAAAAAGCCACATTGAGATAGTGTCGGTCAACATGCAACGCGATCAAGCTTCTCCCTCCCTGCATGAGTGGGCGGATTGTGACCGGCCTACAGGGGGGGGACGCGTGCGCACACTTGTTTTCTGCGTGCCCCTAGCGGCCCATGACAGTAAACTTGGGACGGGCGAGTGCGAGCAATGCAGGTCCCT
The DNA here is from genome assembly GCA_030522465.1 of Rhipicephalus appendiculatus. Lineage (NCBI taxonomy): Eukaryota > Metazoa > Arthropoda > Arachnida > Ixodida > Ixodidae > Rhipicephalus > Rhipicephalus appendiculatus. The sequence continues at coordinate 85,993 of JALIZH010009055.1, forward strand.
CTGGTCAGTGGATGGTGCCTATAAAAACGCTGTGTCTAATGGGCGACTGTTACGCTGAAAACGCGTTCTACGCTCCAGTAATACTTGATTCGCAGGGACTCATGCCTGAAGTCGATATGTGCTGCTACACTCCAGATTCGCGACAATCGCTCGCTCAATCGAGGTGTTGCGCCGCTGACGTGGTGCATTTCATCGTTCACTTCTTAGCGCACAAAATGACAAGGCGCTAAAAAGTGAACGATGAATTACCAACATGCCCAAGCATACGCTCTTTCAAGTTACATTTCATCGCAAGTGACTTGCGCAAGATGGCAACGAGCTCGCTATGCTATTCGTTTTATGCCTCAAGTGAGCCTGCCAAATTTCACTTTGAAGACCGCTCTCCTTAAGTCACTTCTAGCTTTTACTTCCAAGTCCTTCGCATTGTGCTACTCCGTTCTGCTGGCCAATATTTTTTTAGCAAACTTACACTGGCACGCCAGTGCTACAACTGCAGTCACGTGAAAAAAAAATTAAAATGTCACACACTATGGGGAACTAAATTTTATCGCTTAGTGATAAAATTCAGCTCCCTTATCGATTGGAAAGAAACGTGGTTTTAAAGCAACAGCCGCATATTGAGAGGTCCTGTGAGGGAAGACTTATAGCAAGGCCCATATATTTTCTCAGATCGTTTCGAACAATAAAGGCAGTGCCCGTACTTTCACTGTTTCGCTGTCGTTTCGAATGTAACGCCGGGCTAAGTATAAGCACAATAACGCTTATTTTCTTTTGCGAAAAGAAAGCAAAATTGGCAGCAGTACAGTAATCACATGCAGAAAACATTCTTTGAGCGCTGAGGAATTAGGATGCACGGAATATGTATTTGCTGCAGTACAGTAAGTCATTTACTGGTACGACATCATTCTGTGACGTACATATATTTTTATGTAAGTTTTATTTTTTATTTTATGTTATTTATTTACAACATACTGCAGACCCAGTAAGGGTCCAAGCAGGAGGGACAGAAGAGTACAGTCTAAACAGATATCAAAATAAAAAAGGGAACAAACGCTAAGATTGAACAATAACACAATTCATTAACAAGATGTGAAATATAGCGCTAAAATTGAACAACTAGAAGCCAAAAATAACAAACAATATTGTAAATGCGCAACAATATTATAGGTCCAAATAATATATTAGCAGAATAACAAAAGATGCCCAAGGAGCAAAGACATCTTCAAGAACTAATTGAATCCATAGCGTCTGTGCTGCATAAATTAGCTATGGATGAGTCGTTCCAGTCAGCTATGGTACGGGGAAATAAAGAGTATCTGAAAAGGTTAGTTTTCGTGAGATAAGGCGTTAAAGATTCTGCATGGTGATCTATCGTTCGGCATGCTACAAGGTGGCTTGAAGAAGAGATGTCCACTAATGGGAAAATGATTGTTCTTAAGCAAAAAAAAAATTAATTTAAGTCTATGAATTTTCCTTTGTAATTTCAATATTTGGATGCTATTAACTAGCATAAGGCTGGTTGGGAAGTCGGTTGAGCGATATTTTGAAAAATGAATCGGATTGCCTTACGCTGGACTTTTTCCAAAGTGTCTATGTTAGATTCGGTATAAGGGTTTCACACGATACTTGCATACTCTAGTTTATGAGGGATGAGTGAGTAATATGCTGTTAAGCGAGAGATAGGGGGGAGCCTGTTTTAATTTATGTCTTAGAAAGCATCGATTCCGGAAAGCTGCCTTGCAAATGTTGGAAACGTGAGCATTCCAGGATAAGTTGGTCGTTATTGTGACACCCAGATGCTTGTATTTACGAAATTCTGTGAGAGGTGTAGAATCAATGCTTTATGAAAAAGATAAATTGTTAAATTTTCTCGTAAATTTCATAAAAACCGATTTGTTAGCATTCAGTTTCATATGCCACTTGGAACACCACGATGCTATGTTGAGAAGGTCTGAATTAAAAGCGCTTTGGATTTCACTCCAGGTTATTTCGTTAAATAATACGCAGTAATCCACGAACAGCCTAATCTGCATGGGTGATTTAATTACATCAACAATGTCATTTATATAAACTCAAAATAATAAGGGTCCTAAAACGCTGCCCTGCGGGACACCCGAGGTTACAGGAAGCTCCCCTGAAAAATTATTATCAATTTCAACGAATTCCATCGAGTAAGCTATAAGCAGTAATCTAATTAATTAGGTGCGATAGCAGTTGAATCAATTTGAGTTTTTCGATTAGGTGAGGAGGCGAAACAAGACTGAATGCTTTTCTAAAACCTAGAAAAATTACGTCAGTTTGTCCGGGCTAATCAAGTTTAATCCAAGCTCCGTAAGGGTCAGCCCTGTAGTGCTGCGCACAGAAATAGAAATCACAACAAATCTTCTTTGAAGTTGCCAAGTTCGAAAGTAGCAGTCCGAAACCACTTGCTAAAGGACACTGCAATTGCATTTGGTGTAATCTTGCTATGACAAAGGAATGTTACTTAAAAAAAGCTAACATTTCAAAGCCTACAAACTTGTGAACGTTGAGGGCAGCCCTGCACAAAATACAGATACTATAACCAAAATTATTTAAATTCTATTTGTTCGAACATCTACACACCAGAAAATGCAGCTATAATACTACAGTTTTCAGATGAAGCTTTTTTGGTGTTACAACGTTTACTAAAAGAGTTTGGTAGAAATCTTAAAGACACAATAACGATACATTTCAAAGCTGCGGAATTACACCGTTTTCGTCAGTTTACACCTAGTATTATACCAGCTTACAGAATTGTGGATGCAGTTTTATATTGCTGCATTACAGACTTTCTAAATTACATTCGTTTTTGTGACTAAACAGAATGTTGGCGGTCATTTCTAAAAAAACGATAATTGTAGAATTCTGTATTGACATGCGTGACTTTACTACTGATTGATCAAAACTTTGCGAATGGAGGTTTTTACCTGAAGTAAAAAACATACAATAAATAAGTATATCTTTCCATTGCTGCAGAGGCATCCGGAGATCCATCTCATACTGATTCATAAACTTGATGTATGACAAACACTTTAATGTTCTTTTTTCTGTGGGCGGTCATATTTTACGGTTAGGATAGCCTCATTTAGAGTGACTATTGCGAGTGGAAACCACGAAATGTTTTTTTTTGGCTACCACGCACTGATGAAGACTCACCGTCTGATTGCACATGTCCGCGGTTATGTTTGGCTGAGCAGTTGTAGTCTGGATGGACGTGGAATCCGGTCTGCTGAGTCTAATAAACCTGCAAGTATCCAGAGCAGTGTATAATAATTCGCATAATTGGGTGCGATCGGTAACAGTGGGAAAAACGGGACATTTCTAGCCAACCCCACCTTCAATATTTCTCTAGGACACTCTCGGGTGATTTTTGCCGTCACCGTCATTCCCCGGATGTGTATATCTACGTATATATATAAAAGAGGCACAAAGAAAAATAAATGAGGAGAGAAGAATTCCAACGCACCCAACCGGGGAATCGAACCAGCGACCCCTCGCTCCCAGGCGCGCTGCGTTAGACCACTCAGCCACACACTATGCATGCGCCATGCAAGTATGTCGCGCGACTCACTACTCACCACTTATACTGACATCCTCCAGTACTACCGGCTCGGAAGATGCGTATACCCTCCTGCACACCACGACCTAACACGACGCGAGGCCGTCCAATGGCGCAAACTACAGACAGGCAGCTTCCCACACCCCCCTCTTATACAGCAGAATTTTTCCGGAACAGATAGCGCCAAGGTGCAAACATTGCTCATATCCGGCGACACTCATACATATGGTATGGACGTGCACGCACTACAACACAGACAATACAAACACCCCAGAGTCGTGGGAGTCCCTCTTGCGTGCCTCCGAGCCAGAAGACCAACGCCGGCTCATCCAGCGCGCGGTGGAGGCTGCGGTATCCCAAGGGATCCCCGCCGACCTCCTCTGAAATAGCGCAACCAGTCTTCGTACTGGTCCCCTCCATCTTTTTTTTTTTTCTGTTCTGGGAGAAATAAAGATACCACCACCACCACCACCACCACTACCCACTGACGGTACGCAGATCTCGGACGAGCTTCAGCGTCTTTTCTGTCAGGCAACGCTCGTACATTTTCTTCAAATTTGAAAACTGCCCTTGAGACACGCAAGAGAAAGGGGCCGGCGCGTCTCTGTACCCACTCATGATGTGGAACGAAAAAAAATACTGCACAGACCTTGCGCCAGACGCCACCCTGTGTCAGGAGACGCAGATGGTCATTCGTGCGCCACACTGTAAAAGAATAAGAAATAGCTAAGAGCGTCGGGCTCTGCGTTGTCGACACTTGCAGCGCGTACCTCAAACACAAAGACGTCGCAAATGTGATAGTTGTTAGTTCACGCTTGCCCTGTGTATACCTGCGCGTCCTTTTCGAGCGTCCTTGTTTGTGCTTCAGGGGAAGCTGCAAATATCGAGCTGCTCGACGATCTTCGTGTGTCGTTCCAATTTCTCGCTATCCTATTCATTGCCTCGCCCTTGCGGCGAAACTGCGACTTCTTTATTAGCAGAAAGACGTGACGTTATACACCTAAATAGATGACCACATTGCGCATGACATCAAGTACATATCGACAGCAAGAACCACTCAATAAACACGTGTCGTGCCACTCATAAATGCGATTTCCTTGTCGGATAGAAAGAGACGACTGGCTTACTCATTTATCTTTGAACAACAGATCGTGTGAGCCGTGTGAGTTGTAAGTATGCTGGCGAACCCAGACCTTTACGCAACGACCTGCTTGTCCTACATCATGACGGTTACATGTTAGAGGAATAGCGTGAACAAGTTTTTGATTTCACTTTGATTTCAGAAGTATTTAACACGAAAGTGTTTTATGCCGGGATCCACCAAGATTTCAGTGACGTATTTCCGTCACGGAAATGACGTCGAAAAAAGTACGCATAATCAGAAGACAAAGGAAAAAGTTCCGTAAACGGGAGTCGAACCTACGATCTCTTGGTTCGCGACAAGAGATGCCGGGCACGCTATCCAGTCCGCCATGGTCACTTTTTTATTTCTGATACTCTGTAGGCTTTCAAAAACTAGCCTTTGATATCTACCATGTCCTCTCACAGAGATCTTGCTAACGTGAAGTAATGCATTATGACCGTGAAATACATAATTAGTTCCTTCAAAGCGTCATTTGTACGTGTCCGCCCCATTCGGCGCGTTTATAGAAAAAGCTCAATTTAGTCGACGCGTTTACATTGTGCCAGATGGCAACCTTATCTCTAGCATCGGCCTCGCTCATAGCATTCGTCCATACCAAAAAATTGGCCGCGTATCTGCGTGCTTCGCTGCAAATATCGTCGAAAGACGAAAGTCTTGTGCCGGCCGTACTACCATGTTTTGCCTTGCCTCAGACAGCGCTTACTCTACGTTGAATTGGCTGCATCTGGATGGAATTGATAAAATAGAGGAGGCGCTGCGCGAGATATGGACACCATCGAAAAACGTGAGCTTGTGCTGAACCAAGGGCCACTGCCAGCTGCAGCACTTCATCGTCGGCACAGAGCTTTTTCGTGCAAAGCGTCGCAGTTCGTGCACCGCGTGGCATTTTCAGCGCAGCCTAAAAAACACTTGGGTCTTTAGAATTACGTGTCTATGTATTTTCTAATAAAAGAACACACGACCTGATATTTACATATTAATGTTGCGCCTCAGGTATGCGTAGTATTTGCTTTTTGATCGAATATATTCACAAGTATGAAAGCAAACACCAGTTCAAGATGGGTGGGCGTTCAGAAAGTGGTTAAACTTTGGCCGAGTAGCTGAATCAGGTTACGGACAGACAGACAGACAGACAGACAGACAGACAGACAGACAGACAGACAGACAGACAGACAGACAGACAGACAGACCAAAATTTTTGCGTGTAAGTATCCCAAGAAAGACTATCGTCTTTAAAAGACCTCTGCGACGCGCGAGTGCTTCTCGTGGCTCTAACTCCGCGATCCCAACTTAAGCTCGCCCCGCGAAAAATCGCCGCCGGCCAACGGGGAAGACACGACACCCGTTGCGTTTCCCTCTGGTCGGGAAACGTTCCTCAATAACTCTAACATGCCTCGAGTAGGAGGCCTTAGCCCAAGTTCGGCGTTCAATCAGTGACGCTGTTCTGGCTGTCACACCGCTTTCTCTAATTCCGCTCTCACCGTACAGCTACCACAAGCATCTATGACCACAAGGGTCTATTTAATCATTGATAATGGACGTTTGTCGTCGGGATACAAATGTACCACCAAGCGCCAACGTGGATGCATCCACGTTAAACGGTGCTCTAACTGTCGAACACTAATAGACGTTGTGGAAGCTATGTTATATTAATGTACAGTAAACATTTAGCTACTTCTGTAAGGACACGTTTAACTTTCTTGTTATACCGATTCCTATGACGGAGGGATCAACCATGATTTTTTTTATTTCTTCACGTAGCGCGTAGCTCGTAATGAAATCACGTGCTACGTGACGCGAACGGGCAAAAGAAGTGTTCCACACTCGCCGCAATGGCTACTGGCGGCGCTAACTGACACTACCACGTTGAGATGCACAAATATACCCTATAAAGTGGACGGAGTGATGACCGCCACAGTAGCTCAGTTGGTAGAGCATCGGACGCGTTATTTGAAGGTCGCAGGTTCTGTCCCTGCCGGCGGCAAGTATCTTTTCGTCCACTTTTCTTTCTTCACATTTACATTACAATTACTACTAATAACATCCCCTATACTTTCCTTGGCATCATCGTCTGTTAGTGTTATTAATATTGTGTCTAAAAAAGAAAACTAGCCCTTAAATTTACACTAATTTCCTTCATTCATAGCGAGGGTCTCGTTCTGGCAGACTTGACGTATTCAGGTAGCATTGGTCAGCTGCTAGCTCGTAATAAGATCTTGTGCTACGTGACGCCAACAGGCAAAAAAAGTGTTCCACACTCACCGTAATGGCTACTGGCGGCGCTGACTGAGCTCTCACGTTTAAATGCACATATAGTCAAACCTCGGTGATACGAATTTTGCCAGGGTCACCAAAAATATTCGTATCATCCGAAATTCGTATCACCAGAATATATGGAAAATTACCACGCGACGAAGGAAAGCTGGCGTACGTTTTCATTTATTGTTTCTCAGGGCCGCAGCAACGTCACGAACAGCTCTGAATGATTGCCAGTGAAGTTTTTAGACGTGAGCGATCATACTTGCACTCGTAATATACACCCCGTATGCGCGTGTGTAATTAATAAACCAGGTGTGTTGTGTGACCTGTGACAGCTAGTAGTCCCTTCCTAATCTTAGTACGTTTTTCCGCAAGACAATAGAGTACTGCGTCGAAAGTAACTTAAGAAGCGCTTTGCACGCAATAGATGAAGGCCTGAAAATCTTAGAACCACTGTCCTTTGTTGTTATTATCTTTTTATCGCGGTAATGTTGGGGATGTTTTTCGGTAGATTTGCGGCCATGCCAGCACAATGGGAGAGTTGGCAGATGTGCGCGTCCCCAACAATTGTGCATGTTGACGTTGTGAGGCCTAGCTCCTTCCGTCATGACCATCCGCTTACTCTTTCGGTCCTCGTCCACCTTTCATAGGATGTCTGATGCGTGAGGACATAGCTTGAATCGACCTGGCAGCCACGTGTCGACGCGTTAATAAATAAATAAATAAATAAATAAATAAATAAATAAATAAATAAAGAGCGCAACGTGAATGTCGTCTGCAATCTAAACGTGAAGGCACACGAAGGTGCATTCAGGCCTCCAAAATTAGCACACATAATCTTGGAGGCTACGACGCGTCACTGCAGGTTTATTAGAGAGTTTTAGCAAGTTACGGAAATACGGTACGCAAATACGGTAAGGCAGCTACGGTGGCGTTTTTCCTTTCCAGTGACAGTGCGTCCCCCCGAACGACAGGTGTTAACAGTCTCTTAACAATGCGTAGGCTGACGGGCAACAATGTGTAATTTTGAAGAAGCTTTTGTGGTGTTGGGGTGCCTTCAGTGGCAAAAGGTCGACGACCGGGAAAGGAGGAGCGGTATGATCATATTGCGTATTTGCATACAGTATTTCCGTCACTTGCTAAAACTCTCTATTCTGACGAACTGGCGGCGCGTCGCGTAAGTCCGCGCTTGGGTTCCCGTGCCCGTGCGGGCTTGTCGCGTGTTCCGCGGCAGCGTGGACAGCTCCTCTTCGTACCTGCGCGGCAGCGTATACATCCGTATCAAACGTCGCGGGGTGAAAGTCCGTTCGCGACAGCCGTACTCCATTACATCGCGAGCCAATGGCCATCGGCCGGGACTAAACAAAAATTCGTACCACCCAGAAGTTCGTACGAGCTGTGATCGTATCACCGAGGTTTCACTGTTTATTCCCTGTAAAGTGGATGGAGGGATGACCGCCACCGTAGCTCGGTTGGTAGAGCATCGGGCGCGTTATTCGAAGGTCGCAGGTTCGGTCCCTGCCGGCGGCCAGTTATCTTTTTTCGTCCATTTTTCTTTCTTCACATTTACATTACAATTACTACTAATAACATCCCCTATACTTTCCTTGGCATCTTTATCTGTTAGCTCTCATAAATATTGTGTCTGACAAGGAAAACAAGCCCTTAAATTTACACTTGTTTCCTAACTTCGTATTAATAATTCCTAGTAAGTAGTAACCGTAAGAAGTAAGTGCCTGAGTAGTATAAAGTTACTGACCTAGCGAACTAGGCATTTACTACAATATCTTATACATAGATAGTAAAATTTTGTGGAAACGCGCTACTTTTTTTTTTAGCAGTACTGACTGAAAGAAAATGTCGAAATTGTGTTTTGTCTTTTTTTTTTCACACAGCGCGAGATATATAAACATCAGTTACCACACACAAAGGTAACGCGATCCGTTGGTGCAAGTGAAATGATTTGCTGCTTTCCATTACAAGATACTGGAGTGACACGCCTTCATCCAAATTCGTCACGTCATCGTCGCGGGGAGTTTCTATCTGACGTAACAAAGCTCCTCCCTTTTCTTCGTGCTCCGTTTCTCTTCCCTGTTGGTGTTTTACGTTCCAAAAGCACGATATGACTATGAGGGACGCCATAGTGGAGGGCTCGGCAAATTTCGACCACCTGTGATTCTTTACCGTTCACCTAGATCTCTAAGTACATGGGCCTCAACCATTTACACCTCTATCGAAAATGCGGTCACCGTGGCCGGGATTTGATCCTGCGACCTTCTGGTCAGTAGTCGAGCACCATAACCACTAGACCAGCGTGGCGGGTATGGTCGCTTTTGATTTCTTCAATGAAATTCATTTACGAATACTTCAAATTTATTTCAATTGGTATTATACATTGAAGTATTAGTATTGTGGGAATCGAGCGTGCCATCCCCTTTGGCGCCTCGTTCCCCAGCTAGCGCGAGTGCTGGCCCCATGCTCCTCGAGCGCCGGGAACCGCCGTTAATCGGCGACATGGCTAGCGTGGCTTCGCCGCCAGGCCTTTTTGTCTGGTGCGAGCCATGCGTTGGTCTTCCCTGCACGGAGACACGTGTCAGAACTTGCCAGGACAATGCCTTCCCCTTCGAGTCACGCTGGCGCACGTCATGGTGCTTCGCCGATTCTTATTGGCCGCCCGTGACCAAGGCCAACCTTGGACGCGTATCAACGGGAACGACAACCTCGCACCACCTCTCCAGTTGTGTGCGGCTTCGTTCTTCGGTCTGGGCCTTCGTGGAGACGACACCACCCCTTTGGATATTGCCCCGTTGGCCAGCCCCCCTTGCGGCTGAGCTGACCTTGCCACTTGGCCTCGGAGAGCCTCTTTCACAGGTTGGCCTCGGTATTTAGGAGGGGGGAATGTGGGAATCGAGTGCGCCATCCCCTTTGGCGCCTCGTTCCCCAGCTAGCGCGAGTGCTGGCCCCGTGCTCCTCGAGCGCCGGGAACCGCCAGTTAGTCGGCGACATGGCCGCCGCGGTTTCGCCGCCAGGCCTTTTTTGTCTGGTGGTGGTGGTGGTTAGAAGGAGAAAGAGACGCCTAATTTCTGCAGCCCAATAGGGAGCACGGCGCATCGGTATTCCCTACACGAAGACACGTGTCCGAATTTGCCCGGACAATACCTTCCCCTCGAGTCACGCTGGCGCATGTCACGGTGCTCCGCCGATTCTTACTGGCCGCCCGTGACAGCCCCCCTCTACCCTTAGCTTGCTTCCACCCGGCGCTCGCCTGCTGTGAGAGATGCTCACAGGCCTGCACGGGAGGTAGACGCGCGGCTCTAGCAGGCGGCTTCTCGTACGTGTGCTCGGCTGCTGCCCTTTGTGTGATAGCCGTAGCGTCTGCCGGCAAGCGTACACTCGGTCGGTTTTGCGGAGTTACCTTAACGGCCCGCAATCCCGTGATTGTCGCACTGTGCTGTATCTTCACTAGGCACTATAGTATCTTCGGTTAATAAACCAGTGTTTGTTGACGAACTGCCTCGAGTGCCACTGCGCCGTGTCAGAGAGTCGACGAACCCGGTCGTAGGCGTCTTTGTGCGCGACGGCAGTGGAGAACGTCGCGTCCCTTCCCGGTCGCTTCGTAGGGTAAGCTTCTGTAGCAAACCTATCTCCACAGTATAGATATGTCCTATACAAATTAACGGTATACAGCCTTTCCATATCAATAACTAACCTTGTATTGATAATTATACAGAACATTAACATTTCTTGGTAATTAGTGATTAAATGCAACTTTAACTGCACAAAAAAGGGGAATTTAAATGCTTTGTTTGCTTTGCTTGACACAACATTAGTTAGAACTAACTGACAAGAAAGCCAAGGAAAGTATAGGGTTAGGTTGTTTAAAGTAAGTAGGATATGTTATTATGAACTGCAGCAATGCGTTTCCTGCCTCGACGTAGCGGTCGTGTGCGAAGACGGCAGGTGTATGACTGTCACAGCATATTCATCAAAACCTAAATTGTCTACAAAAAGCGCCATTGTAGTTATAAAGAGTGCAGTCGAAACTCGATCGGGCGAAACTCCAATTTTACGAGTTTTCCAGTCTAACGAAGAAATTTTGGTTGCCCTTCAGGTAGCAATAGGGCTTAATGTTCTCATCAACTCAAGTGAACACAAACAACTTGGCCACAACACTGAATTGAATTAAGTTTTTCATGCAGTCAATGAACCAGAAACCACTTATTTGTTTCTCATTCTGACGACCACGGTATTTTCTCTAGTGCTCACATAAAAAATAAAAGCTGGTAAATCAGCGTTACCGACTGCTCTGTCCGTTTGTACGTACATGGGGCCGACGTGCAGCCTCGACAAAACAAAGCTGGTGCTTTGACCAGGGTTCTCAGACGTTTTCGCGTTATAGATAATGACACCGATTTTCTCCTCGCAAATTTTCGCTTAGTGCATTCGTAGAAACACTCAATTCATTCCCCATTTCTTCGAATATCAGCAGCCTATCATGTCTTCACGTGACAGTGTACATGGCATTCATCATCTAGACAAGGAGCCTTGCACGTCCGGGCGACTTAAGACGCTTCATGTCCGGGGCATCCTGGGGTTGCCCTTGCGGTCTTTTCGAGCCCGTAGGCTTACAGTAGTCGTAAATGTTATTCCGCAGCAGCTTTAAAAAGTCGCTGGGTTCCAAATTCAAATATCGAAGGACCGAAAAACTCATTTCTCGATCTTACAAACTTCTGGATTTCACATGGACTCCCTTCATCAAGTGGAGTTTTAACCGTATTTCTACTGCCGAGTTTATTTTTTACATTGATGTCATCGTGCTCTTCTATAGACATTTAAAGCTTTCTAATATGCTTCGAAGTTGGTTTATTTATCAGGATATGGCCACTTTAAATGCCACGGCAATTGCCGCAAAGTGGCATAAAATTTTAACAACCAAAACATTTTTTCGCTTAAATTTCACTGTATAAGTCATTTCAAGGGGAATGTTCCATATACCTTATCACTCGTTTCGGTTTACTTTATTCTGGGTCGACGCTTTCTAAGCATGGTTTCCTTTATACGTATCTTTTCATCCATATTCCTGGGTAATCTGAAAAAAAAACCTTTTTTTTTTGCGCATCCAGACTTCAAATAAAGCCCACACCATGATGTCCTGGTGTGCCTCATTTTTATTTTTTTTTAATTTTTGTAAGCCCCTCATGTCAATTGACTCAATGGCCCTTTGCAAGATTCCAACTTCGACAACATCTCTATTTTAAAACGCATAAGTGTTAGTTAACGCTAGGATTCGTATCATTATTCATCGCAAAACTTCAAGCGTCATCTCGTAGTAGTTGTAACACGAAATTTTTGTTTTAAACTTGCAGACTATGGCTTCGGCGCGATCTTGACATTATATTGGTAGTTGCTGGCGCATAAATAGTAGCGCTGTCTGACACTCAAAAAATGGACTCAGAATGGCAGGTAGCATTTGGCGGTTGAGTGTGGTGTGCCTCTATTCAGAAGCACCGAAGCCGCATAGCCTCCACTCACGACGTGTGTCGATTTCAGAGCTTTACTTGATAATCCATCGTGAAACTTTAAAAAGTAACAGCGCGCTAGCGGAACGACAAGGGAAAGCAGACAAACTCTATGGACTGACGTGATTGCCGCCCTAGTGATGACCGTAGCTCTATTCTGACGAGACTGAATCTGCGCCCATGCTGGGGACAACGTAATCGGCAGTCTGTAACGCTCTTATGTACCAGAGCGCACTCGCGACAGTAATGGATGGTGTCCCTGTAAATGCTCGCTCAGGAACACTACGGTCGTTGCGTACGCTATTCCATGTTTTGTGCGACATATGACACCGATCATGCTCCTCGCAACCTCCTTGCTCGACCTGCTCTCACAATCACTGCATTCCTTCTCCTCGTCTTGTCATGTCAGCAGGCTGTCATGACTTCGCATGAACAACTTACCTGCCCTGTCCTAACGTGGAGCTTCTCTTATCCGGGCGGTATGGCAAGTTCCATGCCCACGAAGCCCTCGCGGAATTTTTACACTTACAGGCGTGGGTTCGTGCTAATTACAATGTTACAGAAGGTTATGTGTATCTGTATGCTACAATGATAGATTTCGAAGGATTGACGAATTTCTCTCTCACTTGTACGAACTTCCCGACTCAACAAAGTAATGTAAAATGGTTTTCAGGTCCCTAAATCGAGGTTCAACTGTAAATTATAATAATATTTGGGTTTTACGTCCCAAAACTATGATATGATTATGAGGGATGCCGCAATGGAAGCGCGCCGGAAATTTTGACCATCTGGTGTTCTTTAAACTGCACTGACATTGCACCGTACACGGGCCTTGTGTGAAATCCACCGCAATGAGACCGAAGCGGCAGTGATCGAACCCGCGACCTTCGGGTCAGCATTCGAGCACCGTAACCACTGATTCACCATGCCGGACTGTTCAAACTGTAAATGAATAAGTCATATTGAGAATGGTAGTATGCATAGCCTATTAATTTAATGAATTCACCAGTGGTGAAGCCTAATAGAAAGCGAAATCCTAATACTAATATTGAAGGAAAGAAGTGTAAATCTAAGGGACTCGTTCTCTTTGTTAGACACAATATTATTGAGAACTAACAGACAATGATGCCCAGGAAAGTATATGGGATATTTTACAAGTAATTGTAATGTAAATGTGAAGAAAGAAAAGTGGACGAAAAGATAACTTGCCACCGGCAGGGACCGAACCTGCGACCTTCGAATAACACATCCGTGCTCTACCACTGAGCTGCGGCGGCGGTCATCCCTCCGTCCACTTTATAGGGTATATATGTGTATTAAACGTGGGAGCGTCAGTCAGCGCCACCTGTTGTTATTACGGCGAGTGTGGAACACTCTTTTTTGCCTGTAGGTGTCACGTAGCACGTGATCTTATTAGGAGCTGGCAGCTGACTAATAATCCCTCGCATACTACCTACCAGCTCGTAATAAGATCACGTGCTACGTGACGCCTACAGGCAAAAAAGAGTGTTCCACACTCGCCGTAATGGCAACAGGCGGCGCTGACCGACGCTCCCACGTGTAATACACATAATACCCTATAAAGTAGACGGAGGGATGACCGCCACCGTAGGTCAGTGGTAGAGCATCGAACGCGTTATTCGAAGGTCGCAGGTTCGGTCCCTGCCGGTGGCAAGTTATCTTTTCGTCCACTTTTCTTTCTTCACATTTACATTGAAATTACTAGTAAAATATCCCCTATACTTTCCTTGGCATCATTGTTTGTTAGTTCTCATTAATATTATGTCTAACAAAGAAAACGAGCCCTTAGTTTTAGACTTCTTTCCTTCATTTATAGCGAGGGTCTCGTTCTGGCAGACTTAATGCCTTCAGGTAGTATGCGAGGGATTATTAAGTCAGCTGCCAGCTCGTAATAAGATCACGTGCTGCGTGACGCCTACAGGCAAAAAAAATAGTGTTCCACACTCGCCGTAATGGCAACAGGCGGCGCTGACTAACGCTCCCACGTTTAATACATATATATACCCAAAAAGTGGATGGATGTATGACCGCCTCTGTAGCTCAGTGGTAGATCATTGGACGCGTTATTCGGAGGTCGCAGGTTCAGTCCCTGCCGGTAGTAAGCTATGTTTTCGTCTACTTTTTTTTCTTCACATTTACATCGCAAGTACTTGTAAAATATCCCCTATACTTTCCTTGCAATCATTGTCTGTTAGTTCGCATTAATATTGTGTCTAATACTACTTTTATGATATACGGTGATAATGGATAATTTTGTCAAAATATGTCGGATTTGCGAAGCCGAACCCGAGCGTTGCCCGTGCAGAGAAGGTAAGAAAACGGAAATAAAAGCAAAAGCATACAGGATGGTTTCGCCGCATCAAATACAATGTTGTTGTAAATAGCTTCGCTATGCTGCATGAGTACTCTGTTTTTGTGTGTCAGTTTATACCAAAATAGCTAATTCATTGCCGTAGCACTTTAGTTCCATATGAAAGACACAAATAACTAATAAACCTACAAGTTTTTTTTCTTTCAGAATGAATTATTATTGTTTTAAGCATCATATAGGATGCTCCGCTAGCAAAATACTTCCCAAACTGCGTGACAGGTAGAAATGAATAACACACTTTGCGAGCCATAAAATTAAGCTCGTCTGCGCTAAATTTTTAAATGTTAACTGCGATGTTTGTATGAGTGGTATACTTACACGGCCTGGAGGATAGTGGCTGCGATTATAGCTGATCTGATTGGCACAACGAGAGCCATTCTGATTGAAATTAGTATCAGTTTCAGTCTGATAGTCTGAGTGAACTCTTCGCTGTCTTATATGGCTCGTTCATTGTGTGGATATTTAGTCTTTAGTTTACGATAATAATCGGCTGCGCCCAAATGGCATCCGCATTCAAAACAGCCGCGCACGTAAGCATTGTCCTTCTATTTGAAAAAAACACTAACATTGAGAGGCTGTACGGTGGCTTCTTCGTCAATAAAACTTTGGCCATGCCCTTCTTTTCTGTATGTGACTGGCGTCAATCGCTGAACGCAGCTTTTGCTAAAGGGCTTTCATTTTATTTACGCTCTTTAACACCATACAACAGATTTCTCTTTTTTTTTTGCCTGAACAGAAACCCTGCTGTAGCATGCTGCGGG
The DNA here is from genome assembly GCA_030522465.1 of Rhipicephalus appendiculatus. Taxonomy (NCBI): domain Eukaryota; kingdom Metazoa; phylum Arthropoda; class Arachnida; order Ixodida; family Ixodidae; genus Rhipicephalus; species Rhipicephalus appendiculatus. The sequence goes on from JALIZH010009055.1 coordinate 101,648, forward strand.
ATATTCGACCTACCATCTCGTGACCCCACTCGGATTGGACGGTGATAAAAATCATCCGACTTTCTTCCATGCGTTACTATGCCCCCTACTAACAATTGCTTACTGCTTCAGGACTATTTGATGCAAAGGAATAACTTAATAAGAGCCCTACTGCGTTCTACTCCTGATGGTGCAGTTCAAGCGTCCTCCAAACTTTTTTTTTTGGTCCAGAATATTGTCCCACAGACTTCTGTTATTTAGTAGTGAAAACAAAACTATAAATGCCTATAGTGATCGCCATCCATTCATTGATAGTGCCAGTTTGATCTAAATGGACTGTATGTTCGACTTTAATTTGAAGACAAAGTAATCTTTCCGCCAGCGACGCGGAACGAACGGCTGAGAAAGCATACTGGGAAAGTGAGATTCGTCGTCTCGTGCATTCGAGATGAGTGGCTTTTCTGTTTTCTGCTTAACATGGATGCAACGACGTGCAACTGTGCTCCCGTAGGGATCATGTGCAGTCCCTAACACTTACTATCAGCAGCTGTATCATGTACCGATTAATCAATACAGTAGAATGGCGTCGACAGTAGTAAACACTGTACGAGTTACGTTGGAACGTCCGTATTATGAACAGATATACGTGCAGGAAATACCATAGGCTGAAAAATTATCTGAATTAATATATATGTTTTGCATCAAACGTGCCCTACCTCTCGCTGTCAGAAGACTTTTCAGCTTTTGCATCAATCTTCAATCCATCTTTCTACCAAAAAAGTTGGAAAATAAGTGAAATAAACACCTTTTAGACGCGCACTGTGAGCGCTTCGTGAAGGATGTTTTACGTTTATCTTTGCCAAGATAACTGAAGCAGTGCTTATTTCAGTATTGGAAATGTTACCCTCCCTGGGCTCATCACAGTTTAAAAGTCAATAGAATTGCCGAGATGTACGTTCTCTGGATTTTCTAATCTTAGAAATTAAAAAAAAAGAACGATAAATGCGATTACAGCACTGTACCTTCTGTTCCGCACGACTGGCAGTCATTTGTCAGAATAGTGTTTTCATGAACCTTCTGGTAACGAATCGTGAAATGGCGAAACATCGTTGATACATGCTAACAAATCTGTTTGTTCAATCCTCCAGCAAGTTCACATAAAAAAAAGGCATCCTCTACGACACCCTCTGTTCCAAATATGTTTGTAAGCGCGTTTAAAATCAAGCCACTAAAAAGTACCAAAGTTCAATTCAGTGGTTAACGGGCGTGTGCCACGGTATGATTTGAAAGGCAAATACGCCTGTTAACCACTGAATTCAGCTTTGCTACTTTTTATTGGCTTGATTTTTTCTTTCTTGAGCAGTGAGCGCTCTTCGTGATTTTTTAACGGACACAAGTTTAATAAATTGTTCATAGCGGTCATTATTGCCCCCCTATCACACTCTTGAGTTGTTAATGAACATACCGCATAGTCACGGTATATGTAAGTGCATCAAAAACTATCTGTACAGACTCTATCCGCGATGCGACTGCGTTGTATGTACTAGACTATATAGGCCCTTAGACTCTGCTCATTGTTTATACGCCATATATTTTATACGTACATAGTGCTTCTGATTATTTTTCGATGTTGTTATTATTTTATTCTTTGTAGTTTGTACTGAGTCTGAATTATTTGGTTTGCTTGATGAAAAATCAGGGAAACCTTTCCCCGACAGTTTTATATATAAATAAAAAAAGTTGTGTCAATACCCTAGTGAAAAAATCCGTATGTACGGAAGATACGGATCCGTACATATGGAATTATGGTATTACGGATCCGCATGATACGGATCCGCATGATACGGATCCACATAATCCATATATATGGATTATACGGATCCGTATCCTCCGTATATACGGCTTCCATATATACGGAAATGTGGTATTATGGATGCCATATTACCATAGTCATTTTGGTTTAGCGAGTCCATACAATGCAGGCAAGGTCTTCCATTAAGTCAGAACTTGTTTGAGGACAGCTTAATCGAGAGATCAAAGTAAACTGAATAATGTTTATTCTGCACATGTACGCGCAGAACAAGCCTAAACAATGTGCACTGTCAGATGACAACACCCTCGCATGCACCACGCAGAATAACCACAAACAATGCGCACTGTAAGACAAGACGACACCCTGGCACACATCACCACACACACACTTGTTCACGTCTGCCCCTACTGGTTATGCTCCATGTGTCGAGAATGTAGAAACAGTGGCAGTTCTCACACGCAGAGTAAGCATAAACAATGAGCACTGTCAGGCGACACGACACCCGGGCACACACCAATCAGAATAAGCATAAACAATGCACACTGTCAGATGACACGACACCCTGGCACACGCCACAACACATGCACTTGTTCACACTTGCCGCCATTGACCATGCCAGATATGACGAGAATGTAGAAACAGCAGCAGATCTCACGCGGCACTGTAAACGGAATGGCACTAATCTTCCACCCTTATCTACAATGAAGGCCTGGCATTCACACTGGCAATAAAACTGAACCTTTATTCTGCACGCGTACCTACGTATGCAGAATAAGTAAAAACAATGTGCATTGTATGCGAAACGACACGACACCACTGTACTGGCACGCACCACCACATACGCACTTCTTCACGTCTGCCACCACTGAACATGCTAAATATTATGAGGCTGTAGAAATAGCACAATCTCTCACACAGGTCCTGCCGTTGCGAGGTAATCGCATTGACCCGCCATCCTTAACTGCAATGAAGGCATGGCATTCTCACTGGCGGGTAAACCTTCGAAGCTGTAATGCCAAGCAAGCGGGAAACGTGGTCGAGCAAGCAAAGTCCATGGTGACACAAAAATAGGTGGTTCTCCGATGTAACTAGCGTTGTGGCAGGTCGCGTCATGCACCTCCGGGTTCCCAAGGCGTTACGAGATCCTGCAGATTATAAACCTTTCCTGCAGGCGCGCACACACACACACACACACACACACACACACACACACACACACACACACACACACACACACACACACACACACACACACACACACACACACACACACACACACACACACACACACACACACACACACACACACACACACACACACACACACACAAACACACACACACACACACACACACACACACACACACACACACACACACACACACACACACACACACACACACACACACACACACACACACACACACACACACACGGCAGCGTCCGATACACTGGCAGGAGCGCCTCAAGCCACGAAAGACAAGCCCAACGTAGGTGGCGCCGCGCCGCGGTGGAATGTAGCGTAATACCATGGTGGGTGAGAGGGAAAGACGACGGTCGCCGAGGGAGCGTTTGACGGGCACAGAATGACGGGCACAGGAGGCTATGAGGGAGGGCGGCCCCTCCCTCTTAAGTGACAAGAGGGAAAAGGGGGGCGCCCCTCTCCCCCCCCCCCCCCGTGCGCTCGCCTATGGTCATGGTTTCACGTAGAACACCATGCTTTCCGTATACTACTGTTGCCACGTGGATCTTCCCGCATAGCCCATACGGATTCCGTTTGTTCTTTCCGTATATTCCGTATCGCCGTATGAGTCTATCCGTATAACAGATATGGCATCCGCATGTTCCTTATGGCCACATCCGTACGCCCATACGGAATTCCTTATGTACCATATGATGCTTCCGTATGTTCCTTACAATTTCCGTAAGCATCAGTATACGTCCGTACAAAATCCATATATTTTATACGGAAAATATGCGGAATCCGTATGTTTTCCGTATGAAGGTATGCGGATTTTTTCAGTAGGGTAAGCCGCCTATTTTTTTCATAAACCGGTTCAATGACACAATAAATCATACATTTATTTGTCAAATTCCATACTGGGAATTTTGTGAGTTCAGTCTCCAAAAAGATCAATCGTATTTACGACAGAGGAGACAGCTCTTCCGAATCGCCGTTGAAATGTTTTTTTTTTAAAAAGGACAACAGATGGTGAGCCGTCCGTTAGCCTGCGAAGCCGCAGTTCAATCAAGGCGTAGCTGCACGCTTTCGTAGGTCATAGTGACACATTAATAGATATATCCACAAAATGCCGATGGCTTCAACATTTTTTTGTCAAGACATGAGAAATATTTCAGCTTGCGAAATCCGCCAGCAAGCGTCTTAAATAAACGCTTCATTCATCTACCGCCCTAGGAATTTGGTCTCGCAAACAGGGGAACCGCACCCAGGCTATTCAACAGAGGCTTCCTTGGAGAAAAAAGGCAAGTTCGTTCCTAGAATAAAGAAAAATATATTTATTAATCATTGGTTCATCAATGGGAACAATAACATAAAGTGCAGCGTATGTCGAGAACCCCGGAATGTGCTTATAGGGCAAAATATCATAAGGCAAAATATCAATGCACTATCCAATGACATCAACGAAACCATTAGCACTGTTTCTCGAGACGAGGCCACTGTACCGACAAAAGAAAAGAGAAAATATGATTCCTGTGGCTCTCCATCAATCGCTACTACGGAATAGGGTATATCATATATGATATATCAACAAGTGCAAAACGGGCGAATGCATAGTTCATTGGGGGGATTTAGGTTTTTTGTTCATCCATGTACAAGCTAGTGATGTTTTTTTAAACGCATCTATACCGGTATGATGAAGTGCGAGCGATTTTTTATTGATATAACCATAGCTTCTTTATTACACCAGAAAATTAACATGTTTACCTATAACAATATTTCGATTCCTCATCATCAAATTAACAAATTGCACAAATTTCCTGCACTGCATATTACTAATTTAACCCTCTGGCGACCGTTGACGAGTATAGTGGTCGTAGGATTTTTCGAACAGTAGGACCTATGAAGACTACACTCGTCATCAACGAAAAATTCACAGCATATCCACGGAGGGAATGATGATGAGTGGGCGAAGCTCCGGAGGTTCATCGGTAAACCGTGAATCTTCCGTGAATTCTGCCCAGTACATCATCAACGACGTGAGATCGGGCGCGTTTATAAAAGGGTCGATGAGAGTCATGGCGACTTGCAGCTCACTTTAATTTTACATGTACGCTGTGAATTTTTGTTGTTGAATCACGCACAGGAGAAATCTCACACAGGGGCTACCTTGGAGGTCAAGATCCAGTGCCTATATATACGGGGTGGTCAGTGAACGGTTGTGCAGCGCGAGCAGTCGGTTTTTTCAATCAAGAAACTCGCTAGCAGACGCTGCCTGCGTCGGCGTCGCGAGGCGAGAGAGGGGGGGCGGACCGTAGGAGAGAGGGGGGAAGCCTAGGAGAGGAGAGGGTGAGGGCGCCCCTAAAATCGGGGAGCAGCTGCACCGCTAACGCCATGAAACTCGCTAGCAGACGCTGCCTGCATCAACGTCGCGAGGCGAGAGAGGGGGGGGGGACCGTATGGAGAGAGGGGGAAGCGTAGGAGAGGAGAGGGTGAGGGCGCCCCTAAAATCGGAGATGGATGGATGGATGGATGCTATGAGCGTCCCCTTTATAACGGGGCGGTGACATGTCTGCCACCAGGCTCGAAAAAAAACCGCCAACGCCATCTAGCGTACCTTCACCCAACCGCCATATTGTACGCATGTCTATGGGACAGCGCCCTCTCGGAAACGAGACGAGAAATGGAATGCGTACAGCGCCATCTAGTATATCGTCACCCAACTGCAGTTGGCATGCATCTCTATGGGACAGCGCCCTCTATTGTACGATAAGGGAACACTACGGGGTACAGAGGACGGTCGACGATCGACGCCCGACGCCGCTCGACAACCGGCCAGGTCTCGTCATAAGGAGCTTCGCTCCTAGAAAGTCAGCTGATCCCACGCATTGTGGGAATTGATGTAATGCGAAGCAGCCAGCAAGGAGCAAATCATGCTGCACATGACATGCATGTCATGATTTTCATATTACCACCTGCCACTTATCTTCGTCATACACCCACGTCACGCAATACCAATTTTGGTGTACATCACGCCAGCGAAACGGCCGCAAGCGCGCCATGAGCTTGGTATGCAAGTTATGCTTTACATGACATGTCATGATTTTTATATTACCACTTGTCATTTATGTTTGCCATACAGTTACGTCATGCAATACCGAACTTGTTGTATATCAAACCAGTGAAACAGCCGCGGGCGCACCATGAGCATGGCATGTAAATCTTGTTTTACATGACATGGATTTCATGATTTTCATTTTACGATCTGTCATTTATGTTTGTCAGACAGACACATATCGCTATACCAAGTTTAGTGTATACCAAGCTAGCGAACTGGGCGCGAGCGTGCCATGACCGTGGCATGCAAGCCATGTTTCACATGACACGTCATGATTTCCATATCACCAACTGCCACTTATGTTCGTCAAACAGTCACGTCACGCAATACCAAATTTGGTGTATATCAAGCTAGCGGAACGGCCGTGAGCGCACCATTAGCGTGGCATGTAAATCATGTTGTACATGACATCCACGTCATGATTTTCATATTACCACCTGTGATTTATGTTGGTCATGCAGAAGTGTCTCATCACATCAATTTTTGGGTATATGAAGTTAAGGAAACTTCCGCAGGAGCACCACGGTCATGGCGTGTAAACGATATCGTTCAGGACAAGTTAATCATGATTTTCATGATATGACCAGCTATTTATGTTCGCCATACAGTCATGTTATGCCAGACCAATTTTCGTATAAATCCCATTAAAGATACGGCGCGGAGAGCACAAAGTCATAGGCGGCTAGAGTAGATAGATAGATAGATAGATAGATAGATAGATAGATAGATAGATAGATAGATAGATAGATAGATAGATAGATAGATAGATAGATAGATAGATAGATAGATAGATAGATAGATAGATAGATAGATAGATAGATGCGCTCAAAGTTGCCGAAGTTCACTAAGAAATGCTTCGCTTTGAAAATTCGTCCCACGTGGAACCTATGGCGACTGTATGTGCTGTAGTTGTGTTTTTCGATGCCACATGGCCCTTTCTGCCCGTGTTTTTTCAATAGAGTTTATTCTTCCTGCTTCTCGTGTGTCTCGCCTTTCATTGCATTACTGCCTCTTATACCGCGCAGACGGTGTCTTTGTACGCAATCACAAATATAAACAAACGTTATTGCCTTAAAATGATGGTACGTACCGTTTCAATAAGAAAAAAATCTCTATAAAGAAAGCGAAAAAAACTTTTCGGTCATTTTGGCAAGTGTCTCTTTTCTTCTCGTTCGGTCATGAAAGGATGAATGTCCCCTACTTTTAGACCACTTCAGTAATGCTCAATATATAGCTATACATGTGTGTGACAGATGGCAGTCATGTATTTTATTGTGTTAGTTGAATTTTAGTAGCGAACTGGTATCTTTTAACTGCATATTATGGTTAAGTTAGTATTCCATAGCGCGAGCATTTGCGTCATCATTATTTGGGTAATCTAAAACCCCCGTGTCATTGAGAATATTGTAATAAATGATGCAGGGGTGGCGTTTAGCGCAGTCCAGTACACCGTGGTCACGAGATGGCGAAGTTTTTGTTAGGCAGCATTTCTGCTCATTCGAACGCTTCCAGTGCTGTCCAGTCTGAAGGAAGGGCAGAGCTGGGTGGCCTTCCTTGTTTCTCTTAACTTCTTTCTTTCTTTCTTTCTTCTCTTTTTTTCTCTTTTGTCTCTTGTACTGATTTTGTATCTGTTTCTCTCTATACCTTTCTTTCTATTGCTTTCTTTCTTTATCTATCCATTTCTTTCTCTTTCTCGCTCGTTCTATCCCATTGACTCTCTATCTTCTTCTTTCTCTCTTTTTCGTTTCTCTCGTTTGCTCTGTATTTTTCTGTCTGACTTTCTCTCTGTTTTTACATTTTTTGTGTCTTTCTTTCTATCTCTTTAGCCCCCCTTTGAGTGTCCTCCTCTGTCTTTCTATATTTTAAATATTTATTGCCTTTATTTCTTTCTATTTTTGCTGTCGGTATCTTTCTGTCGCTTTCTCTCTCTTTCTCGTTTTTCTTTCTCTCTCAATTTTCGCTTTCGCTTTCTTATCTCTTTCTATTTTTCTCTTTCACTTCTCCGAGCAGAGTTTTCGTTGTACGCTCACACCTGCGATAATCGGTAGTGGGGCTTGCCCAATTCATATGGCGCATGGCCACCTGAGGAGTTTTGCACATTGAAGCACAAGTTAGCGATAGCTTAAACAGCTTCGCTTTAAAAAAAAAAGCCGGCAGATCCCACGCAACGTGCGAATCGATGTAATGCGAAGCAGCCAGGAAGGAGCAGATCATGCTTTACATAATTTGCATGTCATGTTTTACATGTTAGGACCTATCATTTATGTTCTTCATACAGTCACGTCGCGAATACCAATTTTGGTGTATATCCAGCTAGCGAACTGGACGCAAGCGCACCATGAGCGTGGCATGTAAATGGCGTTGTAGATGACATGCATGCCAAGATTTTCATGTTACCACCTGCCACTTATGTTCATTATACAGTCATGTCGCTCAATACCAAATATGGTGTATATCAAGCTAACGATACGGCTGCGAGTGCGCCATGAGCGTGGCATGCAAGTCATGTCGCACATGACAAGTCATGATTTCCATATTACCACTTGTCATTTATGTTCGTCATACAGTCACATCACTAAATACCAAGTTTGGTGTATATCAAGCTAACGAAACGGCCGCGAGCGCGCCATGAGCGTGGCATGTAAATCATGTTGTTCATGACATGCACCTCATTATTTGCATATTACCACTTGTCATATATGTTCGTCATACAGTCACGTCACTCAATCCCAAATTTGGCGTATATCAAGCTAACGAAACGGCCGCGAGCGTGCCATGAGCGTGGCATGTAAATCATACTTTTCATGACAAGTTAGTCATGATTTTCATGATATGACCAGCCATTTATGTGCGTCATACGGTCATGTTATGCCATACCAAATTGGGTATAAATCCCATTTACGATACGGCCAGGAGAGCACAAAGTCGTAGGCGGCTAGATAGATAGATAGATAGATAGATAGATAGATAGATAGATAGATAGATAGATAGATAGATAGATAGATAGATAGATAGATAGATAGATAGATAGATAGATAGATAGATAGATAGATAGATAGATAGATAGATAGATAGATAGATAGATAGATAGATACGCTCAAACTCGCCGAAGTTCGTTAAGAAATGCTTCGCATTTAAAAACTGCTGATGAGATGAATGCCTATTCTTCAGCTGAATGTGTCGCTACCATGACCACGAGCCTCTTCCTGTGTAAGATATTAGGAAAAAATATATGGTGGCAGAATGATGGCCCTTGGTTGACTTGATTCGCGCATCGGAATGCGGTTTCGTTGTCTGTAGTGTGAACAAGAAGAAACTGAACTTAAGAAAGAAGACAAGCATTTGTAATAGTACGTTACTAGCTATAATTACAGTACACCCTTAGGAAAATGTTAGTCAAGAATTAGTACATGCATGCCTCTACTAGTTTCGGGCGTACTTTACAACCTTCGTGGCCTCCCTTTACTAGCCAGCAGCTTGTAAAGCTGGTAAATCTTGCCGTTACTAACTAGGGAAAATTCTTTAGTGTATTTAAATAGTTAACTACTAGGATACCTATGTTGCCAGATGCTTCGTAGATGCCGTTGTATATTATGTTCCAATTTTGACATCCTAATGCAAAATTTAGAGTAAACTTTAATTTCCTAGGTTATGTTGGAAGTACAGCTTCGCACTACTTGATGCCATACATTATATACAAACAGCGGGGTACAAGATCATGCAAAAAAAATCACCTAACATTTCAATAAATTCTAGGGCTGCTAACCGCTACAGTGTGTGATATTCAATGTAAGGACATAAATCGCCGTAAAGTTGCTATGAGAATAGATGGCACGAGCGTAGAAGCCTTGGTCTTGTGTAATTGGGGGGGAGGGGCGGGTACGTGCGTGCGTTTGTGTGAGCTCTAGCTTATCATCCATGCCGCCTCAATGTACGTTGTTGTGATGCTTACTTACCATGGCCACTAATTAAATAAATAAGCGGTTATTATTTGTGTATTAAGTCTTGTCAATTCGCCTTCTTTTCATTTCACCTTACATACGGATTTGCAGTAGAATGAACTTGATATGGCAACGCATACGCACAAATGAACAAAGAGGAATTGAACACAGCTATCGGTGAATCAAACAGGCACACATCACCCGGTTATGACGAAATAACCTATGAAGCAATCGCAAAGCTACCCCACGCCTCCCGGCTACGACTCCTAGAATATTATAATTCTTCGTGGATGTCTGGCGAGGTCCCCGCAGAGTGGAAGCTGGCGAAAATTGTGCCCATTTTGAAACCTAATAAGCAGCCAACAAGCTACGCCTCTTTTCGGCCCATCGCCCTACTGAGTTGCGTTGGCAAGCTCATGGAGCGAATGATTCACAAACGACTGACATGGTTCCTAGAAAGCCGCAACGAATTTCCCCAAGAAATGAACGGGTTCCGTCAAGGCAGGCCAGCTATCGGCAATGTCATCACCCTTGTCTCTTCCCTTGAAGAGGAACTCTTCGCTGGTCGCATCCCGATAGCCGTCTTCCTTGACATCAAAGCAGCTTTCGACTCAGTCTTTCACCATGCCATTCTCGCAGCCATAGACAATCTTGGCCTCGGAGGAAGGCTATACAAGTGGATTGAGAGCTATCTAAAAGAGTGGAAAATATATATGAGCACTCCTAACGGTCCCACACAGTTCTATGCAGTAGAGAAGGGCGTACCCCAGGGTGCTGTGCTCAGTCCACTCCTTTTCAACCTCACCCTGGTACACATAACAAGGACACTGCCGCGAGGAGTACACATCACGATTTACGCCGATGACATCTGTATTTGGAGCGCTTCAGGTTCACGTTACATCACCAAACAGCGACTTCAAAAAGCTTTACGAAACCTCTCTACGTATTTGGCGCCCCGAGGTCTGCACCTTTCATCAGAAAAAAGTACAGCCATAGCTTTCACGAGAAAGAAAATGAGCAAGTATCCGCTCCTCCTCGGTGGACGACCACTGACCTATGTACGGTCTCAGAGATTTCTGGGAATCATCATCGACAGAAATCTTTCCTGGTCTCCTCAGGTGAAAAAACTTCGAGCTAGAATAGTAGCAGCATCGCAATTGTTCAAATTCATGGCTGGAACACGATGGGGATGTGCATGCCGTTCAATGGTACTGCTTGAGAAAGCATATATTGAAGGCACCTTGCGCTATTGCCTACCGGTGCTTCACCGATTATCACCTGCGAACAAGAGAACTTTAGAAGCCGCACGAAACAGCTGCCTACGAATATGTCTAGGGCTCCCGAAGAGCTCATCAGCATCGGGAACTGTAGCAGAAGCAGGATGTCTCCCGCTAGATGTCATCTCTACCCAAGAAATCATGCGTATTCATCTTCGACATATCTTACAAGGGAATGAACATTTCCTGTACCGCGTCCATCTAACCAACAGCAATTCCGCATTCGGCTAAGCTGTGCAAATGCTTCAGCTTGCTCATATTAGCGAGCCACAGAAGTTAATGCCTCCAACGTTCCCTCCCTGGATACTTTCGCCTCTAACTATAGAACAATTTGTACCTGGCATCAATGGAGCAAAGAGACGCATGTCACAGACTGCACTGCTACAGACTACTCTCCTCCACATAGTCGAGCACTATGCTGAGCACTCTCATATTTATACTGACGCCTCAACCACTCAGGAGACCTCCTCCTATGGCCTATATGTTCTCTCTACAGGACAAACACTATCTTATCGGCTACAGCGTAGGACATCCTCGACGACAGCAGAACTTCATGGCATCAAAGAAGCTGTCCTCTATATCCTGCGCCAAACGCCGGACCGATGGGTAATTTTCACCGACTCCAAGGAAGCACTACAAATATTGTACAACCTCCTAAAGAAAACTAATTCTCACCCAGTTTCATTCGACATAGCATACTTACACCACTTGGCTATTACCACAGGTCACTTCATCACGTTTCAATGGATACCGGCTCATTGTGGTATTCTGGCCAATGAAAAAGCAGATGAAGCAGCACGCAAAGGTCTTCAACACCAAAATTATAGGCGAACATATTTCACCAAATTGGGTGTTTCTCAGCTGGCCAGAAGACTTGCTTTTGAAGAAAATAGGAGGCTCTGGAACCTTCCGACACATCATTATGCCTTCCTCCACTCAATCGACCCGCATCTCAGAACAAGAGTCCCATCCAGAATTCCTCGACATCTGGAAACCCTATACCATTGTCTTCGTCTAAACACCGCCTATGGAAACAGCTTACGGTACCGCTTCGGTCAAGCAGCGAGTCCGTGTTACAACAACTGTGGCTCCATCGAAACTGTGGAACATATTTTATTTAAGTGTCGTGCGTATGCCGATGAGCGTGCGCTCTATGAACATTAGATGCATTCGATAACCCAAAGAACTTTCTCATTAGACTGCGTATTGGGCCCTTTAGCCTGCCTCACGCTACAGAGGCGTGCGATGAAACTTTTGTTCACGTATTTGGACGGTATCGGTCAGCTCGAGAAACTTTAGCTCTACCTTGAAACCACGCAATAAGAGTCTATCAACGCACGCTCCCGCCTAATAGACAAAAGAACGAGCCTGCTTTTTTTTCTTATTTTTTATTCTATTTTAACATCTTATATCCTTTCCCCTCCTCTCTCTCTCCCTATTTTCAGTCCCCCCATCTCCCCTTCCCCACGCAGAGTAGCAAGTCAGCGATTTGCATATGCCGGCTAAATTCTCTGCTTTTCAATAAAGAGTTCTCTCTCTCTCTCTAGGCGTGAATCTCTAGTTGAATAATTGTAGTGCATTCGATTTAGTAGGGCAGCTAAGTTGCTAGTGCGGTTGCTAACTGTTTAGTAACAGACTAACGATTCGCGTTAGTACTATTCACTTACTAGCCAGACAGCGAATTTACCTGACCTGCACTTTACTATCTTCGCTAACTAAGAGGTTAGTGGTTTTGATGAGAAGTAAACGGTTAATCTTTATTAGTGGATGAAAAAAAGGGAAAATAGACAACCACCCGTTCGTAGCACGAAGCCACAAGGAAATCCATACGGAATTCTCGGAAAGAAAAGCTTCTTAGTTGCCGAAAAATTTCCTTGTGGCTTCGTGCTACGAACGGGTGGTTGTCTATTTTCCCTTTCTTAACCCCTCCGCCACCTTGCGGGATTCCGCAGAACTCATTTGCAATTTATTAGTGGATATGTCGACTTTATTTTCTAGCAAGGGTAGATTGTTGGCCTTGTTGGTGTAACACGATCATAAGTTAAGCGCGGCACTGAAGTGAAGAGGACGGGACAGGGAGAACACACACGAGCGCTAAGTGCGTATGCATAACTAGTGTGGGCCTCTTCCTAATCATCGTAACGAAGGTCAGCCTTTTTGCACACCATGAGGTGGTGTCACTTAATTGTTCCTATTTTCTGTGGCTGTTAATCAGCGTTTTCAGGACAAATCAATGAAAAGTTATCATACAACGCTGTTCAATAAATGAGGTCCCCCCCCCCGCCCCCCCGCCCCGAACCCATGGATTCTGTCCTGGCTGATTGCATGTTGTATAGGAAGCGAAACTGTGACATTTACATAGCACCTTTATTATCACAAATATCGCCGAAGACAAAATAATGGAAGTGACTCATGATACGCGTCTGCAGAATTTGTGTTCGCGAACGTCAATAAGCACATTAACAGCCTCGATTCGTGACCTTCCATGAAAAGGACAACAGCATGAAAACAAAAAGTGACTGAAAGGTTAGAACTTTTCTTTAGCTTGGAGTCAGTCTCTAATTTTTTTTATCACTACACTCTTGTGCGGCTGCTCAAACATCGACGTACAACTTCATACTATCCTGTTTCCCTTGAAAACATATCATTATTGGCCTCTTCCAAAAGAAAACTTAGTGCCGCTTGCACTAAGTCACACAAGGCTGGGTCACAACAGAGTTGGTGGGCACTTAGCTTGTCCTGGCTTGGCTAGGTTTCTACCGTCTCAACTGTCTCTTTCCCACCCCTTGCTACGCTATACTATGCATGACTACGCTTACTCTCTGCTTTTGTTTTTTTACAGCGAAAGCTGTTATGAGATCACAACAAGGGTCGTTTCTGCGCCGTAGTTGTCCGCCGCCGCCGCCACCGGTGTCCGTAACCAATACCACACGAAATAACAAAAAAAAAACTAAATAAATAATAAACACAAATGACAGAATGGGAATCGAACCCGGGTCCTCTGCGTGGTTCCAGCACTCTACCACTGAGCTACGCCGCTGCTTGAAACTGCGGTGCAAACTGACCCTATGCAGGCTTCATGTCGGGTAAGGAATCGCGTTAACTTTGTTGTAAAACGTTTTAGAACAGTAAAGTAAGCACCAGGCGTCACACAATGCGAATTGCGTGACGAGTGGGTCGTTCAATGCTCCAACCCATTACAAAAGCCTCAGACATAATTCTTCATCGTCGTCAGCCACAGCATCAATTAAGTGCACATAATGCGTTACAAGAGTTTAGCGGGTACCGCGCTTTTCTCAAGAATGACTAATAATGTCATAGTAGAAGCTTCCCCACTACACAAAATTATGATAATTTATGGCGTAGTGGGTACCGTGCAAGTGCGGTTGTAGTAGTTGCCCCAAGAGTGTTTAAAAAAGGCTCCAGAAAGGCCACTCTCCCAGCTTTCGCTGTGGCTGTGCTGTGCGTTCCGCGCAGGCCTGGCGGTTTTTTTTAGTCTGTTTCTTTTTATCATTTTTTTTCTGTCTATTTGTTTCTCTTTATATCTCTCTTGGTCTTCCCTTTTTTTCGTCCGTCTCGGGGGAACGCTGGCTACGGTGCTCGGCTGCTGACCCGGGTTCGATCCCGGCCGTGGCGGGCACATTTCGATGGAGGCGAAATTGTAGAGGTCCGTGTACTGTGCGATATCAGTGAATGTTAAAGAACACCTGATGGTCAAAATTTCCGGAGCCCTCCACTACGGCGTCTCTCATATTCTTATTGTGGTTTTGGGACGTAAAACCACAGATATTATAATTATTCCCTTTATTTCGGTCTTTTTTTCTTTCTTTCTATGTCTTTCTGTCTTTCTCAGTAGTACTCTCGCCTTCTATCTGTCTTACTTCCACTCTTCCTTTTCTTTGGTATTATTTCGCCTTTCTCTTTCTTTCTATTTCTTTCTCTGTCTCTGCACTTGTTCTCCACTCCTCCTTTCCTTCCTCCTCCCCATCACATCTGTCCCCCCGCGCCCACACTTCTCTTTCCCGCGCCCTGGCTATACTATGCTATACGAGGCTATGCTATAATCTGCTAGCATGCCTGGATGTCTTCTGGTTACAACGCTCACCTGTGGATCGCTGGGATTCGGGTTCTAGTCCCACCTCGCCAAGAAATGATTTTAGAAAAAAAAATTTATCTTTTTCTCTATTTCTCGGTCTTTTTTTTTCTCTGTCGGTTTCTTTTTTTTCTCTCTGTTGTCGTTCTGCCCTTCTCCTCACCATCACATCTGTCCTCCTCACCCTCACTTTCCTCTACAACCATCTTGGTATACATTATTATACAAGGCTATCCTATGCTCTGCTAGCACGCCTGAGTAGCCGAGTGATTACAACGCTCGTCTTTAAATCTAAGGGACGCGGGACCTATGTGTTGCGCCAAGTTTCTTTAGCCAGTATTTTATCTTTTTTCGGAGCCAAGCTCCTTAGGCCCCCCACCCCGCCGTAACCGTCGCCGCCGTCGAAGCTCCCCGCCGCATCACCGCTCGCACCCCTCTCCCACCTGGGTCCCTCTCCCTCCGTCTTCTCTGCCCTCTCTCTTCCAACCGGCGAACGCGCTAAACTATCGCTTCGCCCTGTCGTCCGCCCAGTGGTTTAGTCCGTTGCGTGGGTTGGCTCGCGCTGCGCTGCGCGCGCCGCACACTGCACTCACTCACTTAGTCGTTCTCCCCACCGAGCGCAGCAAACACTCTCCCCACCCGCTCCCCACCCTACCGCCTTCATGAAAGCCAGCAGCGAGATCAGGCGCATCGTCGTTTGCGTCCCATTTCTAAGGAGCTTCGCTCATCGGTTGTATTCGTACGTGGAACAACTGCTAGTTTTAGGGGCGAAGCTCCTTAAGGTCGAGGCTTGTACATGACTCCGCCGGTGTCCCCCGGTGTCCGGTGTAGCCACGCTAGTGAGATGACAATGACGCTGCCATGACGGCACAGCACACGCAAGGTAACCATTATACGCCATGACGAAGACGATGACGCTGATGACGATGAAGAATTAGCGCGTTCCAGACCACACATTCTCTTTTAGGGGCGAAGATCCTTAAGGTCGAGCCTTGTACATCACTCCCCCTGTGCAGCCAGGCTAGTACTCGCCGCTCCCGCTAGTGGCGCAGCTGTGCTCTCATTTGATTCGCATGGCGCTTCGATACTGCTGTAATCTATAATATAATCAACACTTCTATATTCCCTTTATGACTGGTTAATTCATTTTCCTCCAACAAAATTTTAAATTATTCCCTCATTAACCGCCGGTTTAATGTCCAAAGCCCCGTAGTGGGTACGAACCATATGTATAGGTACAAACAAACAAACAAACAAACAAATACTGCTACACTCTTCTACTGCTATAAACAACGAAGAAGACAAGGCGGCGGCGGAGCTTCTGCTTTGGGCCACAGCAACAGGAACATCTGCTTAGCCGTATGTGAATTTCTTGGAGACACTAAAATAATTCCGTGCTAATTTATCTTCAGTCAACTTTCTGCACTTGTCCTTCTTTGAGCGGATCACAGCATACGAATGTATTGTCCCATAAGTATTATATTGGCACATAAATTAAGCGTCTGAAAAAAAAAATTCCTTTTTTCTACATTCCCCAGTCAACCGATTAGCTTTTTTTTCATCGTCTAAAGTTTAATCCATATCACTATCTTAACCGCCGGTTCATGGCCAATTCCCCGAAGTGGGTAAGTGCCAAGACAAGGATCAAGCAAGCAAGCAAGCAAGCGGAGGGCTCGCAAAGCGGCTGCAGCGCGGGCTCGCCGTCAAGACCCGGAGGAGAGAACTCGCGAAGCCGAAGCGAAACGGGCTCGCCGTCAAGCCGACGCAGAGCAGAGGGCCCGCGAATCCGAAGAGAGACGTCAGCGCGGGCAACAAGATCCAGATGCGGTGAGGGCCCGCGAAGCGTCGGCGGCGCGGGATGTCGCGGCCGACCGAAGAAGCAGAGCGTCCGGCGGGCGGTGTTGGGATCTACGACAAGCTGCCAGACACAGCGGAGAATTACCATTTACCGCTCACCAACCAGAGCCAAAACGGGGAGCACGCCTCTGTGAAGCTCTCAAACTGAATCGTTATCATGCCTCTGTATCTGGCACCTTGTCTGTCCAAGGAAAAATCGTCAAGTACATCGAGAAGGCGATGGTGCACTTGGAAACTGAATACAAACACTACACTTTCGTACTCGCCGGAGATTTTATCGTGGACATCATGAACTACGACTGGCTAGTCCAACACATGGTGTCCCGTTACGCTCTCCGGTGCATTTCATATGACTACAAACGTGCCACCACTATCAGGGGAACTTGAATAGACATTGCAAACCTCGAACTCTACATTACATCCACTTCATGATCCCTCTGATTTATATTTACGGACCACAAGGCCATTATACTCAAAAGGAAACGTTACCCTGAGCTTAGCCATGTATGACTAAAATCAGGAGAACCCCCTCCTTGTGGTCCGTAAAATAATAAAAGAGCTCTTGGACAAAACGACATCATCTACCCATATGTGAATAATAAAAGATTGTGTATATACTGTAGCTATATGTGCATAATAAAACATTCTGTATATACTGTATTATAATCACACCACCCCCGTGTTTGTGTCACGTCTTTGCACGATCGAGTGGGCAAAATGTACAGAGGATTCACGGTTTACCGCATTTAATCTGCGGAGCTTCACCCACTCATTATCATTCACTTCGTGGATCTGGGGGGTACTTTTTTTTCCATCTTTCTTTCTCTCTCCCAATACTCGTTCTTTCACCCATTATACTTATTGCATCCCACGCCGGTAAAATCGGCCCAGGGGTTCTGGGAGCGAAACAGAAAAGCGAGAAGAGGAAGGCGGTGAAGAAGATAACGAAGAGGGTGCGTGCCGGTTCATAATGATGATAATCTTATATTTACGACAAACGGCAAGCCTCGATCATAACAGCTGTTCTCTAATATAGACAGGCTGGCTGCACAGGTCGCCATCACCACCGTCTGCCACTGTTATGTCCACAGCATGACGAATGCCTCTCCCAATTATATAAAACCCACATTCTACTGTGCGTGGCGACTTCATGTGAGGTATGAAATGCTTTCAGCTTCCATTGTCTATGGCTTTCAAGTGGCACTGAGCTCATTGCCAGCACCGTTATCGAGGCACCTAGAACGCATTATTCGGGAATCGTACAGTAAACGATGCGAGACATGGGCAAATAGCCCAAACGTTCAAAAAAGGGGTCTTTGGCAGTCAATCCTTCGTAGAGGACCGTGTTACATACCTTAACTATGGTCCCAACTAACTAAAAAATATATTGCTTCACAGTTATTCTTAGTGTTTGTTCACACTATCACTAAAGCTACAACTTCTTGCACATTGAAACTTACTATTTCAAATAGCGATGTTCAAAAGGAATTCTGGGAGCACCACATGCCTGCTCTTTTAGACGTCAGCTCCAAGTTTTGTTGCTTTGAACGGCAGCGGTGGACGAGTAAACGGCGTGCTGCCTGATGTAATCTGGCAGAGCTTTGTGCTCCGCAAGTTCGGCGTGTCGGCGGCGCAGCGAGCGACAGTTCCACTGCAGGATGCGCGGCCTGGGGCGATTGCTGAGGTCCCCAGCCATGTTGGTTCAGGGCTTGTTGCATGGCGAGAGCCGCGGCGCACAGGGAGTAGGCAGGTGAGCTCGGCGGGAGAAACTCCAGCGCTGTTCTGACTGCTGCTGCGAGCACGGCGATTGCCGATTCGCGCCGAGCGCTCGCAGAGGGATCGGCGGGAGTGGATGCTGGTAGCTCGTTGTTGGAGCTGCCGCCAGCGATGGTAGAGTAGAGCAGCCCCGGCCTAGCTGGCTGAGAGACACGGGTCTGCTGGGAGGAGCTCTTGGCGGTGCCGTGGGTCTGTGCCTCCTGGCTAGCGGGTTCCCTCCTGTTCTGGGCGCGAGCCTCTGCGAGCTGCCGCTCCTTCTGCAAGCGAGGGCAGCGCGGTTCCGTGGCAACGTGCTTGCCGCCACAAAAAAGGCATTTGGCTGCCTGTGCCGTGCACTCTGACTGTTCGTGGGCTGCCCCACAGCGAAGACAGCGCCGGTCGAACGTGCAGGAGGCCTGGACGTGTTCGTACCGACCGCAGGAATCGCACTGGACAGGTCGTGGTCGTCGCGCTTTCACAGAGCGGAGCTGTTTCTTGAGCGAGACCTCAGGGGGGTGGTTGGGTCCCCTCAAAACGGACGATGAGGTTCCTCCCGGATCGCGAACACGCTGTTACAGGGAGGTCGGACGCAATGTTCTCGCGGATCTCGTCTTCCCCGAGCGCTGTGTCGGCGCCGAAAATGATGCCGCTACATGTGTTGTTGGTGGCGGCCCTCCTGGCACTGACACTGATGCCACAAATGTCTGTGATGGCGAGGAGAGGCTCGAGGGGGGCTTCCGACGGGAACGTCAGCGGCGACAACGTTGTGTCTAAAGTTCACACGAACGCGCACGACACCGTCCACCGCGGCAATGAGTCAGGAGACGGCCTCCTGTGTGGAGGATCGAAAGTTCATCTTTCTACTCCTTGGGCGGAAGAGAGCCGTCTCCACAGGACCTTCGGTGCTGGGCGTGGGACGGGCACTCTTCGACGGGGGGCGCGGCACAGCCGGGTTGGTGGCCAGCGGCTGTTTGGTGCCGTTTAAAATTGTCAGTTTTATGTCAAAAGGGAAAGGGGAAAACGCTTGCATAAGAAAGCGTGACCGCTGCAGCGAGCGAAGAGGCCTTTGTGCAGTATGTGGTTGAAACAAAATTTTCTACGTCAGAACACAACACGTACACAGCCGTAACCCACTGGCTAATGCCCTCTGAAGATACGGCGTGTGCGACCACTGGTGCACATGCCGGGTTGGTCAAAGTACACATTTCCTGCCGTAGGCACGCAGGCTACGGCACGAAACGCTTACCCTCCATGAGCTTTTCGCACGATGGTGACGGCCAGCGCGTTTCAGATATTCCTGAGCCACGTTCACCGGCAGTGCTCGCACGCTTTCACTTGCACATAGAACAAAACACGTGCGTAGCGATGTCATCAATTTAGACTTGATAGAGAATTCATGACTTTTTACGGAACGTGACAACGAGGCCAAGAAACGTGCCTAGAATCTCCATACAAGCGTACTCACTACGTGCGCATGAAAATTGGTTGCGTCCCAGGCTTGTCAGAATAGCTTAAAAAAAGTTTCAAGACGAGTAAAACTGAACTCTGGACATATTTGAGGAACACCGGAGGAAATAGACAAAAAAAAATTAAGGCAGCTTCGCACTAGTGGGGCCAAGCTTGAAAGAAGTGCGGAACCGTGCATCCTTTTTTGTTTATATTCGGTTTTCTCTTTCTTTTCCCCTTTTTTTGTTTCGTTTTCTTTCTTCCAGTTTTTTTCTGTTTTTTCTCTTTATTTGTATTTATTTCTCTTTTGCTTCCTATTTTCTCACTTTCTTTCTCTCTCTTTCTACTTCTCGCTTGCTTCCTCTTTTTTTTTCATTTTTATACGTTGTTTTATTTGAAGTGCTCGGCACTTAATATCATCATCAAAGCGCTCGAAGAACAAGAGGAAGTAGACTTTTCTTTGGCGTGAGCGCGCTCTCAGATGGCTATGCTATATAAGGTTTTGCCTGCGTTACGCCAAGACCACGACAGCATACGACAGCCTGGCCCCCTAAAGTGCTCCGCACTTAAAACCGCAAGGGAAGCCGCTAAGTGCCGCACGAACGCGAAAGCCTGTGCACGCAAGACATGCCAACTCTTTGGTAGAGAGTGCAACTAACGGCTAACTGACAAAATCATGCTTCCCAATGACTGAGGCCTCAGAGATGGCCCTTGATTGATCGTTTCCACGTTTTGCAAAGACCTGCCGCCTGGTGAAAGAGAAGTACGCATTCACACTCATCACAATGAAAGGCAAGAAAGTCCTTCCTCACCTGCTGCGCCTCAACCTTGCGTTCCGGCAAACTATCATACAGCCATCGCGCAGTCTAACCTAAGAACTTGAGTAAGCAGGATATGGGAGAACTATAGACGACCTTGTCTGTACATTTCACGAAGGTATTTTAAAGACGATAGTTTTTCTTGGGATACTTGAACGCAGAAATTTTGGTCTGTCTGTCTGTCTGTCTTTCTATGTGTCTGTCTGTCACACGATTCAGCCACCCGGCAAAATTTTAACCACTTGCTGAACGCCCAGCCATGTTAAACTGGTGTCTGCATTCACACTTGTGAACATTGTCGATCAACAAGCAAATATTACGCATATCTGAGGCGCGACATCAATACGTTAGTATTGCGTGGTGTGTTCCTTTACTACAAAATACATAGATACGTAATTCTAAAGACCATTGTGTTACTTAGGCGGCGCTGAAAATGCGACGCTATGCACGAACTGCAACGCTATGCACGAACTGCAACGCTATGCACGAAAAAGCCCTCTGCCGACGATATGGTGCTGCCGCTGGCAGTGACCCTGGGTTCTGCACAAGCTCAGGTTTCCCGACGCCAGTGCCACATGGGGTCCATATCTCGCGCAGCGCCTCTTCTATTTTAGCAATGCCAGCCAGATGCGGCCGATTCAACATAGAGGAGGCGCTGTCTGAGTAGTACGGCTAGGGAGCCTACATGACCGGCCGTTTTAGGGTGATGTCAGCCTTTGACCCTCTACATGCCGCCAACGCACCACCGCCCGCCAAAACACAATGTTGCCAGACAGCGACGCCGCGCTGTCGTGCCATCTTGGTGCCCGCACTGCGTCTACGCCCGGTTCCGTTTAATCCTCGACAATACGGCGCCGAACATACGGTAGCGTGTTAAACGCTGCCGGTAAAGCCTGAGAATGCCTGATTGCTGCGCACCGCTGTGCACTAACCATAACAGAAAGGTCGTGCGAATATTCCGCTTCCCAGCGAGCCCGGGCCGACGACAACTCTAGCTGGCTCAAGTGAAGCGAGACGACTGGGAGCCCACCAGTGCGTCTGGTATTTGCTCTGTGAGTACTGCGTATTTCGTTGGCTGTTTATTGCTGCAGGACATGTTATATGTGTTTCACGGTGTTCGCGAATGCATAGATAACCGAAGTTGTCGTTGCTGCGTTCACGATTGCGAGTAGGAAGCCTACACACGGGACGCGTCCGCGCGTCCGTACGGCGACGCGCTCGCTGGTCGTGAGCTGTTGCCTCGCTTGCGTGAGCTCGCGTCAGCGTCGCTCAGCGTTATGTCGCAAGAGTTTGTTTGCGGGCTGCGAGATTGAATACACGGCAAGTTACTGCTAACCGTGCGTATCGAGAGTAAATCCAGCCATGGTAGGCTATGTGAACAGCATGAGCGCTTCGCGGAGCTCAGGGGAGCAGCGGTTGGGACCAAAATGGCGGCGTTCAGAAAACTATGCTAGATTTGGTGGAAGCTGGCAACAGCGTGCCCCATTACCCGCTGGTTTTGGCTGAGTTTCTTGAAGGTACTTTTTGAAGATGTCTCCACCCTAAAACAGCCGGTCATGTAGGTTCCCTAAGTACGGCCGGCAGAAGACTATCGTCCTTCGGCGACATTTGCAGCGGAGCATGCAGATACGGGGCCAATTTTTTAAATGCGAATGCATTTCATAGTCGGGCTATGTCAGGCATCCGGCGTTGTCCGGCGTTGTCCGGCGTTGTCCAGCGTTGTCCGCGGAGGAGGAGGAGGAGGATAGGTTGAGGAGGTAAGCGCCGGCAGGTGTTAGATGTGAAGCATCTTATGGCGAAGCTTAATCCGGTGGTGGTGGTGGGCGGCGTGACCACCCATACTGCGCATGCGCAAGCCCTTTAAAAAAATATAAATAAAAAAATGCCCCCCACCTCCCCGAAGGGAATCGTGAGGAAATGCGAATGCATTTCGCGCGCGCTTCACTCCATTTATATATGGTGGTTGTGGTTCGAAGAAGGAAAAGGCGCCAAATTTCTGCAGCCTGGTCGGGAGCACGGCGCAGCGCCTGTTTTTTTTTTTTGCTTTTTTTCTGTTTTTTTTCTTCTTTTTTTATTTTTTTATTTTTTCTTAATTTTGTTTTGTTCTTTTTCTTCTTTTTTTCTTTTTTTTATTTAAAAAAAACTTTTTTTTTCATATATAGCTCCGCCGAGCTCCCGCGATGTGAGCGCCCTCACGCACCAGAGCGCGCTCCTCCTCTCCACTCACTATAACACCTGCCGAGGCCACCGCGGACAACGCCAACGCCGGATTCCTGACATAGCCCGACTAAGAAATGCATTCGCATTTAAAACTGGGGATGCGTAAAGCAAGCAGCGATGGAGCGGTGTTTCCTACTGGAACATACCAATCGCTGCTAATGTGCAATGAGAGACAGAAGACTCCGACTGGACACAGAGACTCGCAGTCCGCTTTTAGTTAAGGCGCACGCTGCGAATTTTTATTGTTCAACAACGCACAGGAGAAATCTCCCACCGGCACCACCTTGGAGGTCAAGATCCATTGCCATATATACGGGGTGGCCAGTGAAAGGTTGTGCAGCACGAGCAGTCGGTTAGCAGACGTTGCTCGCTAGCAGACGCTAGTCTGCTAGCGAGCAGCAGACGCTAGCAGTCACAGGCAGCGTCTGCTAGCAAACTCGCTAGCAGACGCTGCCTGTGTCGGCGTCGCGAGTCGAGAGAGGGAGAGGGGGGGAGCGTAGGAGAGGAGAGAGAGAGAGGGGGGGGGCGCGCATGCGCAGTGGGAGTGTGGACGCTGCGGGCAGAGATGCCTAGAGAAGAGAGGGGGGAGCGTAGGAGAGGAGAGAGAGAGGTGGGACGCGCATGCGCAGTGGGAGTGTGGACGGCGCGGGCAGGGATGCCTAGAGGAGAGAGGGGGGAGCGTAGCAGGGGAGAGAGAAGGGGAGGCGCATGCGCAGTGAGGGTGTGGTTGCCGCGGGGAGGGATGCGTAGAGGGGAGAGAGGAGGTTTTTTATTTTTTTGAAAGGGTTTGCGCATGCGCAGTAAGGGTGGTCACGCCGCACACCACCACCACCGGATTAAGCTTCGCCATAAGATGCTTCACATCTAACACCTGCCGGCGCGCACACCTCCTCAACCTATCCTCCTCCTCCTCCTCCGCGGACAACGCCGCACAACGCCAACGCCGGATGCCTGACATAGCCCGACTATGAAATGCATTCGCATTTAATATGAAATGCATTCGCATTTAAAAACCTCCTCTCTCCCTCTCTCTCCTCTAGGCATCCCTCCCCGCGGCAACCACACCCCTCACTGCGCATGCGCCTCCCCTCCTCTCTCCCCTCCTTACGCTCCCCCCTCTCTCCTCTAGGCATCCCTCCCCGCGCTCCCACTGCGCATGCGCGTCCCCCCTCTCTCTCCTCTAATACGCTCCCCCCTCCCTCCTCTAGGCATCCCTGCCCACAGCGTCCACACCCCCCACTGCGCATGCGCGTACCCCCCCCTCTCTCTCCTCTCCTACGCTACCCCCCTCTCTCGCCTCGCGACGCCGGCGCAGGCAGCGTCTGCTAGCGAGTTTCTTGGTTGAAAAAACCGACTGCTCGCGCTGCACAACCGTTCACTGTCCATCCCGTATATATGGCAATGGATCTTGACCTCCAAGGTGGTGCCGGTGGGAGATTTCTCCTGTGCGTTGTTGAACAATAAAAATTCGCAGCGTGCGCGTTAACTAAAAGCCGACTGCGGGTCTCTGTGTCCATTCGGAGTCTTCTGTCTCTCATTGCCCATTAGCAGCGATTGGCATGTTCCAGTAGGAAACACCGCTCCATCGCTGCGTGCTTTACGCATCTCCAGTTTTAAATGCGAATGCATTTCAAGTGCGTGAGGGCGCTCGCATCGCGGGAGCTCGGCGGAGCTATATATGAAAAAAAAAATTTAAAAAATTAAAAAAAAGAAAAAAAAGGAAAAAAAAGAACAATAAGAAAAAAAAATAAAAAAATAAATAAAAAAGAAGAAAAGACAGAACGAAATAAAAAAAAACAGGCGCTGCGCCGTGCTCCCGACCGGGCTGCAGAAATTAGGCGCCTTTTCCTTCTTCGAACCACAACCACCATATATGGAGTGAAGCGAGCGCGAAATGCATTCGCATTTCCTCACGATTCCCTTCGGGGAGGTGGGGGCATTTTTTTGTTTCCCGTTACACTTGCGCTGTACCTTATTCACTGCACAACTGCCGGCGTTTAAATGCTGAAGCCTGTGCAGCGCTGAAAAAGACAACAAAAGTCCCCAAATACTGTCTTATATTCTTCAGTTTATGCGCAACACGGTTGAATTTGGGTATGACTACTGTTTGCACCTGGCCCCAAGAAGCTCGTCATCAAGGTCATCGGTCACGCCTGCTTTTGCAATGTACTAACTAAATCCTGCCCTTGCGATATTCACGATAGCTTCAGGGTCCAGTTTACGGAACGTGCGAGCGCGTGCCAAATTGCCTGTCCGTGCCACCTTGTGGTGCGCCACTTACCGTCGACCGCAGCGCCAGGCCGGAAACGAGTCTTCTTGTTATTGACTGCTATATCAATTTTGTACGGCCCGTGCAGAACATATTTAGTTCATCGTTTTCACGCAAAGCGCTTATCTGCGCTATGAGCGTCACTCTTCTACTTTGATAGCAGAATCAATGTTATCACGTCACGCTTCGAACGGCATGCCATTGGTGAGCTGTCGGGCAGATATATCACTTCGTGAGGAAGGTTTCAACGGATAAAAGTTATGCTGATAGACTGCTTTATTGACAGAAGCACGTAGCCACGGCTGCCGAAGAGCGCGTAGCGCTAAGAAGTGAAAGGTGGAGAAAAAGTATTCGTGCCTATAATGGTAACATAGACAGGCTGTCAAGAGAGGGATGCGTCCTTGGCGTAGCGTTGCTGTCGGTCGCCGCTAACGTAGCGGAAGCGTCATGAAGAGGCTCTTGGCCATGCCCTCGCGTGGTCCGTAACCTATTGTGGTTGACTGTACATATAGTTTGCTTGTAAGAATATTATGGGAAGAAATTTGTAGCGCACAAAGAACGCGCGCGCCAGCGGTCGCCATCGTTGGCGCGCGTATTATCTCACTATCTTCGTAGCCATCAGCCGGGGGGCTCGTATACCCTTCGACATGCTGCACTATGAACGTGAGGAGACTGTGCGAAAAGTGTCCCTGGAGCGGCCGTATTCTCCTCCACCAGCGTTTTGTATATATATATATATATATATATATATATATATATATATATATATATATATATATATATATATATATATATATATATATATATATACATAGCGCATACGTACGTCCATCGCCTAAAACTAAAACTAGATATGAGTTGTTTGCTGACCGCTGCTGCTTGCGTTGTAATGCGATGTTTTCGGCGGATGGAATACTTACAACGGAGCACCTGATACTCGGAAACTTATGTGTAGTGTCCTACATCATCTTGCTATCCAGGCGTCAGTGCGGGATTATGGCCGCTCCACATGCGTGCGTGCATTTGTGCTGGCGCCGTTCGGTAAGCCTCTGTTTGCGCCACTGATGCGCCGTCCCGCCAAAATGTGACACAGTCAACCCATGTATACCGTGAAATCTATGCATGCAGCCTTCACTTGTGTGATCCACGGCGGACCAATGTGCGAGCCCCACGAGCAGTCGTCTGATGACTCTTCGGAGGACACGCCGGGCTGACGACTCCTCGGAGTACGCACCGGGCAGATGGCGCCTCCGGCAGAAGGTGTCAGTCAGGAGTCGCCTGACGACTCATTTAGCTTTGAGGCCTGTAGACGGATGGTCCACGAAAAAAGCCACGAGGTTGATATGTAGCCCTTTGTGCTAATAATAATTACAACTAGCAGACAATGATGCGCACGAAAGTATAGGGAATATTGCTAGAAGTAATTGCAATGTATGAAGGAAAAGTGGACGAAAAAATAACTTGCCGTTCCAGCGACCAAACCACCGAGCTTCAAATAACGTGTCCGATGTTCTACCAAATGAGCTATAGCGGCGGTCATCCCTCCGTTCACTTTATGGGGTATATATGTGCATTTAAACCTGGGAGTGTTAGTCAGCCCCGCTACTAACAATGACGGCGAGTGTGGAACACTCGTTTTCGGCCTGCTGGCATCACGAAGAACGTGGTCTTATTACGAGCTGGCAGCTGACCAATAATCTCTCGCATACGACCAAAAGGCACCAAGTCTGCCAGAGTGAGACCCTCGCTATGAATCAAGGAAAGAAGTGGTAATTTAAAGGCTCGTTTTTCCTTTGTTAGACACAATATTATGCAATGTAAATGTGAAGAAAGAAAAGTCGACGAAAAGTTAACTTGCATCTGGGAGGGACCGAACTTGCGACCTTCGAATAACGTGCCCGATGCTCTACCAACTGAGCTACAGCGGTGGCTATCCCCCCGCTCAGTTCATTGGGTGTATCTGTGAACTTGAACTTGTGAGTGTCGGTCAGGGCCAATCGCAGCCATGGCGGCGAGAGCGGAACCCTTTTTTTCTGCCTGCTAGTGTCACGTAGCACGTGATTACGCTCGCATACTTCTTCAAGGCATCAAGTGTGCCAGGACAAGACTGTCGCTATCAATGAAGATGGGCAATTTGAAAGGCTCGCTTTCTTTGTTACACCCAATATCAGTGCGAACTAATTTGACAATAAAACCAAGGAAAGTATGCGGGATGTTATTTGAATTAATTAGGATGTAAATGCGAAGAAATTAAAGTGGACAAAAATAGGGGGGATGACCGTCGCTGTTGCTGAATTGGTAGAGCACCAGACGAGTAATTCGAAAATTTCAGTTTCGGTTCCTGCCAGCGTCAAGCTTTCTTTTGGCCCTCTTTACTTTCTCACATTTATGTCAGAGGTAATTCAAAAATCGCCAGGCCTGCGCAGAACGCGCAGCACAGCCACAGCGAAAGCTGGGAGAGCGGCCTTTAGCCTTTTTTAAACACTCTTGGGGCAACTACTACAAGCCCACTTGCATGGTACCCACTCCGCCATAAATCATCATAATTTTTGTGTAGTGGGGAAGCGTCTACTATGCCATTCTTCGTCATTCTTCAGAAAAGCGCGGTGCCCGCTACACTCTTGTAACGAAATATGTGCACTTTGTTGATGCTGTGGCTGACGACGATGAAGAATTATGCCTCAGGCTTTTGTAATGGGTTGGAGCATTGAACGACCCACTCGTTACGCAATTCGCATTGTGCGACGCCTGGTTCTTACTTTACTGCTCTAAAACGCTTTACAACACACGTTAACGCGATTCCTTACCCGATATGAAGCCTGCGTAGGGTCAGTTTGCACCGCAGTTTCAAGCAGCGGCGTAGCTCAGTGGTAGAGTGCTGGGCTGCCACGCAGAGGACCCGGCTTCGATTCCCGTTCTGTCACAGGTGTTTTTTTATTTATTTAGTTTTTTCTTATTTCGTGCGATATTGGTTACGGACACCGGCGGCGGCGGCGGACAACTACGGCGCAGGAACGACCCTTGTTGTGATCTCATAACAGCTTTCGCTGTAATAGCATCCCCTATACCGTTAAAAATAGTGGGATCACTGAAGATGTCCCCGACCCGCGCCAGAAGGTGCGCTTATTTGAGGTGACTTAACACTGCTCAGAAAAAATGCAGTGTTCGCCAGGAAAGGTAATTTCTAATGCAATAACAACAGTAATAAATGTTCGGTGTTTACGTCCCAAAATCAAGATATTATACTCTAAAAACGAGCGCTTGATCATTTATAGCAGGGGTCTCAAACAAGCGGCCCGCGGGCCGCGTACGGCCCGCGAACCTCTCGTTTGCGGCCCGCGGCCCACACATGGCTATGTTCATCCGCTATTTCTTTTTTATGTTCATGATAAGTACGTTCGTGAGCTACACAGGCATGACTGGTCTGAAGCATTTTTTTCGTGAGGCACCCCATGTGGTCACCATGTGTTGAAGCGTAAACGTGAAACGAAGCAGTATTTCAGATTCGGCATCCATATTTTACTCATTTTGGAGATGGGTATCGACATGTTGTTGCACGAAATCTTGGCCCCAAATCTTCTTCAGAAATGACCCCTATATGAGATATGCGAGAGGTTTTTTTTTTTTTCAATGGTAGCGTATGCTTACAATGTGTAAGAACTAACGCCCTCCCCCCCCCCCCCCCTCCCCTCCCGCTCTTACATTCTTCCCTGACACGGCCCTTGCGGGACTAAATGCTGCGACTGCGGCCCGCTGCCTCAGATGAGTTTGAGACCCCTGATTTATAGCATCATAAATCACCAACTCCCCCAATCAGTTATTCTGACATGATATGATAATGAGAGGCGCAGTAGTGGAGGGCTGAAGAAATTTCTACCCTCTGGGGTTGTTTAACGTGCACCTATATCTAACCGCACGGACCTCTAGCATTTAGCCACTATTGAGATACGGCCGCTGCAGCCGGGATTCGTTCCCGCGATTTTAATTCACGTGACTACAGCAGGATGAATACACAAAGATGATAATTTGCACAAAAAAATCATGAAAAAAATGTCGAAACACTTCTGGAAATCCAAGAATAAATAAGCTCTCATGAAAATACAGAGGCAAAAAGGTAGAAATGATTGCGACATAATTCAACCAATTGAGTTTTGCTTGAAGCCATGTTGAACACGCGAAAATAAGCTACTGTTTTGAAGGTGTTTCATCACATCAGCGTAGATGATGCTTTTTGTTACTTTGCAACATAAAGATGAAAGAGAGATGCGTCTATAGTTCTGTATAAAATGTTTGGAACCATCTTTCTTAATTGTGACTACACAAGGCAGTTTCTGTTGGACTGGAAAAGAACTACAGTGTATTATTTATTGAACATGATGACTAAGGAAATAACTACTTCCTGCCAGCCGCTCTCATTACCTCGGTTGGTATACCGTGACAGCTTCCAGCTGAATTGATTTTTTTAGAGTCGTAAACAGCTTTAGAATACCGTTATACATGACAGTGACCATGAGTATGTATTGGTACGATACATCTGCCATTTCCGGAAGTGGATTAGCGCATAGATGAATGGGATATTGCCTTGACCTCTTCGTTGTTAACATTGATAAATTTGCAAAATTCTTCAAGATTCGCTTTTAAGCTTGCATCGAGAGGAGATATCTATTTTAATTTCGTTACTGCAGCGCATGCTTAGTATTGTAGCCTATATTGCTCATTTCTTCGTAAACAGTCTGTCTGCGATTTTTTAGCTGCAGCATCCAGACGGCACTTCTTGCAGTGTAGAGCTATAATTTCCTTCATTACCCAGGTTCTATCATTTCAGCGTCAAAGTCTCATAAATAGTCTACAAGTATGTATTCTTCTATTGTAGCTATGCGTTTATCACTAAAATCAGACCACAATTCATCAATGTTAAGTTGACGGGTGACTTCGAAAAAATCTGGATAGAAATGACAAAGCTCGTGAGATATCGACGCCTCGTCACCTTGGTCATAAACATATACTTTTAGCGGTCGTTTATGGGCTGATCTTAGTCATGCGTTATTGCAAGTGGCAGCGACGCAGTCATAGACACTAATGCCCAGTGTGACAACCACATCTTTGTCCAACGACTCAGTGTTTGCAAAGATCAAAAACAGAATGCTAGCAGAAGAGCGTCCTCGTCTCGGTCACTGAGACATCGATTGAGTGAGATATATAGTTTTGATTAACTCTGAAAATCACTAAGATAGTGTAGCCGTTTCAGAAAACTTAAGTTTACCCTTCTTCCGGGGTACAAGAGGCACACTAAAGTCTCCTCTAAGAATATAGTTGCAGTTTATGGTTGAAAAACCGTACAACTCATCCAACTGCTCAGTCGAGCTAGGAGGTCGGTAGAAGGAACCATTTGCTAGGCACCTCCCCATATTTAGTCTTATTTACACCATAGAGATTCATAATGGCGAATGGTAGTGGTCAGTTACTAATCTGAAGACGTTCATTAATAGGAACAAACACTCCGCCACCTTGTGTGTTCTTGGTAGGTCTGAATACATCGTAAACACGGGGAAATACTTTAATATTAGCAGTCACGTTATGTAACTACGATTCAGTTGCGATTACTATGGAAGGCTGCACCACGAAATAAAAGAGGTGAACTCGTCCATTAGATTTGATACAGACATACCAGGTGATGTACCACGCAGAAAAATAGATGCGTCTTCGTATACGACAGCTACGCTAGGTATAAAACATAAGAAAATTTGTTAGGGGATCTAACAAAAAAATTAAGGCAGCTTTGCACTAGTGGGGCCAAGCCTGAAGAAAGTGTTGAGCTCGAAGGTCCCCGTTTCTCTTTACCTTTCTCTTTCTCTCGTGCTCCCTTGGTTTATTTTTTTTCTCTTCTCTGTTTTTTCTCTGTCTTTTTCTCTGTTTATTTCTCTTTCATTCGTTTCTATCTCTCTCTCCATTTCCCGCTTCGTGTTTTTTTTAGCTCTTTTCTGTTTCTCTCTCTCCCTCTATTTATTTCTTTTCTTGATTCTCTCTCATTCCCTCTGTTTGTCTCTTTCGCTTTCTTTCTATGCTATGCTTTACTCTTTTCCTCCTCCTTCTCCTTCTCCTCACTTTCACTTCTCTTTCTCACCCCTTTGCTATAATACTACACTATCCCTTTCACCAGTGTAGGGTAGCATACCGGTCCTTCTACACGTGTTAACATCCCTGCCTTTCCTTTCTCTCCTGTTCCTTCCTTCCTTCCTTCCTTCCTTCCTTCCTTCCTTCCTTCCTATAAAAGGCTACGCTGTACGCGGCTAGCGCGCCTGTATAGCCGAGTGGTTACGACGGTCGCCTTCGGAGCGTGAGTACGCGGCTTCGAATACCACCTTGCCAAGAAATCTTTTTCGCCGAGGCTTTCTCTCTTTCTCTCTCTTTCTTTCTCTCTCTGCACTCATTCTCTCGCTCATCAGAGTTATTGCATCCCTGCCGGACAAACCAGCGCATGTTTTCTGGGAGTGAAGCAGAAGATTAAGAAGAGGGCGATGAGGACGCGTGTCGGTTCATGACGATGGTAATTTTTGTTCACGATAACGGCGCTTCTTTAAGTTTAAACAGCTCTACTGTTAAAAAAATGTGCCTTCACACAATATCAGAGAGGTGAAAAACTCCACTTGGTCATTAGCGCTCGATAAACTTATTCTGTAATACTGACTCGTTACACAGCGTTATAATGACGTAATGAAAAAATCATACAACTCTACCCCGAAGAATATTGCAAATACTCAGTGAATAGTTAAGAAACGGAAATTAGACAACCACCCGTTTTGTAGCACGAAGCCACAAGGAAATCCATACGGATTTCTCAGAAAGAAAAGCTTCTTAGTTGCCGAAAAATTCGTCCTGGTCCGGGGTTCGAACCCGGGACCAACGCCTTTCCGGGGCGGTCGCTCTACCAATTGAGCTAACCAGGAAGCTAGCAATTGGCAGCGCAAGGGCGAATTCATCGACAACTCGAAGCACATGGACACAAGAACTCATTTGCAATCAGTGAATAGTTCTGCGCAAAGTCCAGGGACTGTGTAGATGACACACTTTTTCGGCAGCAAACCCTAGCATTTCGCTCTTTTTATTGTCTTGGTTAATAATGATCCATTATTATACGTTAGTGGTGGGCACTGTCTTTCAATCTTCCAAATTTGGTGGAGGAGTGCCATAATAATCGTCGTCTCCACCTGTGACGTTGATACATTGTCCAACGGTGTTATTATTCACAGTAACGCAGAAGCAGTCTTCTGAACACGTATAATTATTGGCTGCATGACACTGAAAAATAAGCATCCATGCAAGTTAATTCTTGGTTTAAAAGCAAAGCGCGAGGCTCGTGACCAAAAAATGTAAGTTTTATTGCGCATCATTAGTCGAGCTGTTCATTCATATATCCATTCACTGGTACACATACACTCGCTAAGTAAGCATTACAAAGGACTAGCAACTAGGTGTCCTGTTGTAGCGCACTGCCACTGACGATCATGTATTTTAGACAAAAATTTATAAAAAGCTACAACACCAAAAGTGTGTAGACAGTTATCTAACGCAACCATGCTTTTTCAAGACATACAGGTTCACAAAGATATTCTGGATTTTCATAAGCCAACCACACGATGAAATTACGAGTGACGCCGTTGTGGGAACGCGTGAATAAATCAGACCAATTGGGGTTGTTTATCCCGGACATAATTACATGGGGTTTTGTCGCAGTTCGTCCCCATCGAAGTACGGATGCCACAGCTGCGAGTCGAATTTGCGTCTTTCTGCTTCTCAGGATAACGCCATAGCCGCCTTAAGGCAGCAAGACGGATCATCCTCTAAGTGAACAGAGTAGCTTGATTCCGCCTCGCTTTGAGAGTTTACACAGCTACCTGTACTGGTGCCAGAAACCTGAGGGATACTTCATGGTAGAACTGGTATTGGCTACGCATATGATTTAATTATTGTGCTCCATTTAGGGTTCAGAATTCTCCGAATAAATTTAAATATACACCTTACTTTAGTGCAAACCCTTTTAGAAGAAAACGATACAATTTTACGTAGCGCCATGGTAGAGAGATGAAAAAATTGCATATATCAATTGTTATTTTGGCTTGCGACTTACGGTTTCCCATAGATATATATTTGCAGTTCAAATGGAGATTTTTTCAAGATGTAAGTGCAAGCAAGTCCACTCCTTTTTTCTCCTAATCTTTCGTGTTTTCCGCTGGTTTTTATCGGTTTTACAACGTGACAACTATTGCAGTTCACTGCTTCGATATTTATTAAATGCGTAATCATTTCTGTGAAGACTCAACGGGAAAAATTTTCGCCCGCCTCCCAGTCCTTCTGTCACGTAATAAGATTGCCGTTCTGAAAAATTATTTGAATGAAAAGTCACGAGCCCTTGTGCGTCGGGAAAATCGAGGCAGGCGCTAGGAGTCTGCGTGTCTGTACTACTCTTGCTTCTTTCTCTCCCATTGCGGTATGCGCCCTATTAATTGTTTTATTCCTCCATATCGGAAATTGGACCTTCAATTACGTGCTCAGCAGCACAACATTTTTTTTCTTTTTTATTGTAACTTTCAAATTCAGATAACATAAAAGTTCGCAAACACTTGTTTGGTCCCATAGCCTAGCTGGCTAGTAGCGGGACCGATTGTATGACATGCCTACATAATTGCGCAAGCGGTTACAACAGTGACAAAGGACAACAAATTCAATACAAATATAAAAACACACATGATTTAATTAAACCGCAAATAACAACAGACAAAATAACCACTTATACCATTGTAACACTTAAAAACTGTACAGGGTGTGTTCAGATAAGAACGTCGGTGCATCTCCGCCGACCCCCTTTAATTTCGCCGAAAAAAGTATATTTTGTTTTCCGAGTCCCCAGGACCACGAAACCACCTTTGGTTTCGCGAAAAAAAAAATTCACCTTTAAAAAAAATTCACGTCTCCACTGAGCCGCCACCGCCTCTTTAGAATTTCGCAAAAATGGGATTTCGATGAGACGCTACAAAAATACTATTGTAGCTGTAGGTCTTAAAATGTTTCTCCACCTACTGCGGATACTCCGAATTGATAAAAAATTATTACTTCGCAGTTTTGATGTTGTTCTGTTAAGAAAAAAAAATCGCGAAATCGGCACAATGCTCAATTGTGCTCAAATTTAAGATTTTTTTCCTCCGCAAGTATAAACGCCAAACTTCCCAAAGTTTTTGAAAGCATTGCCATATGTTTGGTGAACAGGTGTGCTGAACGGAATATCTGAGAGTGGCTTCAAACAATAACCAGAAATGTTCAACTGAGGAGATGTCTCTCAAAATGCAATAATTTGAAGATCATTTAAAAAAAAAAACACCATATTCGATTTTCTTTAAACTCTCCAGAATTAAAGCCAAGCACGTGTTCTAACTTAATCTGTAAAAACATGTTGCATTATTTTTGTGCGGTCGGAACTACGAAGCACGAAAAGTGGCCAAATTGACATATACTGAGTAACCACAGCATTGAGCGAGCATGGAGCAATAGTTGCCATTATCGTTATTTTTAGGTCGTGAATGTCTTCTGTGGATTGACGGATTGTCAGAAATAAAACAGGAACAGTTGGTTTTGAAGAGGAAATTATTACTACATTTTTTTACGCAAATCACAAAAACTTGTACACGGGTCCCAGCCATTGAGCATGCCGCGATAATGAGTCACACTCTTCGCAGGAATCGCTTTCAAAATCTTTCACGCATGTGAGCCTGCGTACGCCTCATAGAGGAGGTGGCTGGAGAGGATTAACCGCTGGACATTTATCGCTTCCCATGGCACGTCGATAATGTGATAACGCAGACGGTGCGTGTCGGCACAAGCGGCGCTTCTGCAGCCCGACCGCGCTCGCCCCCTCCCTAAAAAAGAAAGAACATAAGAAACAGCTCAACTCGCTTAAGAAAGGTCGAAGTAATAAGAGAACGTCGGCTTTCACTTCCGTTCGTCGTCGACAACCTGGCAGTCCTCTGCTGGTCAACGAACGTGAGTACGCGTACGCGTATTGCACTCCCCTGATATTGATGGCCACGTTGTGGAGCTCAGAGCGAGCGTTTTGCGCTGACTACCCAAAGAGGCATACGAAGAAGATTGCCTACAAGCGGAACTCTCGATGTGTGAAAGATTTGAATGTCGCCTTACTAAGGAAGCGCGTGCCAGAAAAAGCCTCATCCATCATAGAAAACGACATTTTGTGCCAGAACTGTTTCAACCGCTTCAAACAGATCGCCGTAGAGTCTCCACATGCATCTCAGTCTGACGAAAATTTTTTCCCCGAGCAAATTGCTGTCGAAGAGCTAAACGTACTCGTTAAGACAACCGACGTGACACCCCTGAAAATTCCGGCGAAAGTGAAAGCAAGTTGCCGAGTGTGCTACGCCAAGCGTCAGAAAGCGGAGATCAAGGGCGCTATCTTCAGGACAATTTCTGCTGTCCTAAAAATAGCATACGCCACTACAGAGGAACCTGGTCCCGCAGCGGAAAGCTGCAACACGTGTCGCGAGTGGCTGCGCAACCTAAAGCACACGTTCGATACCTGCGAATCATACCATGAACGCTGCCGCCTCCTGACATTGCTCCCTGTTAACCTTTCTCATCAACAGATTCAAGAAATGATTCCGTCCGCAACTCTGCACCTTATTCGGAAATCCAAAAAATACAGAGACACTCGTGGGGTGTGGTCAAATCCGGACCTCTACACCAGATCGAAGCTGAAGCCAGAAAACATACAGGCAGCAATGAAATACTATACTGACGATGAGCTCAACTCCACCTAAAAAACTCAAACAAGAAGGATTTCATTGCAATTAGTTCTAAAGGACAAAAAGAGTACGTTTAAAAACGGCTGATGACAAGGTCCATTCGGGAAACATTTCGTCTACTTAAAGCAGCTCACCCTGACACAGGGATCGAGCTCACGAAGTTCTCCTCCTTCAGGCCGAAATGGGTTGTGTGCACAAGGTTGCTTCACCAGGAGCAAGATACGCACCAGTGCTTCAGTGACGTTTGTGACTGTCTAACTTGTCTGACTATGACTTGCGACTATGACTCCCTGTGTATACAATAGGGGTAAATAAATAGTTCCTTCCGAGAGGTCGACTAGGCTACATTTCTAGAAATCTTGCGGTTAGTCCTTACGCCAGGACCAAAACTGCGACGCGTGCACGCACGCAAATGAACAAATTTGCACTTTAAGGCAACTCTTTGATTTTATCTGTCAAGCTGTTGTACCTCGACCACAACAGAAGACATACACGACCTAAAAATAACGATAATGGCAACTATTGCTCCATTATCGCTCAATGTTGTGGTTACTCAGTATACGTCAATTTGGCCACTTTTCGTGCTTCGTAGTTCCGACCTCACAAAAATAATGCAACATGTTTTTACAGATTAAGTTAGAACACGTGCTTGGCTTTAATTCTGGAGAGTTTAAAGAAAATCGAAGATGGTGCTTTTTTTTTTAATGATCTTCAAAATATTGCATTTTGAGAGACACGTCCTCAGTTGAACATTTCTGGTTATTGTTTGAAGCCACTCTCAGATATTCCGTTCAGCACATCTGTTCACCAAACATATGGCAACGCTTTCAAAAACTTTGGGAAGTCTGGCGTTTATACTCGCGGAGGAAAAAAAATCTTAAATTTGAGCATTAGTGAGCTTTGTGCCGAATTCGCGATTTTTTTTCTTAACAGAACAACATCAAAACTGCAAAGTAATAATTTTTTGTCAAGCCAAACTATCCTTAGTATGTGGAGAAAATTTTGCAGAGCTACAGCTACAATAGTGTTTTTGTAGCGTCTCATCGAAATCCCATTTTCGCGAAATTCTAAAGAGGCGGTGGCGGCTCAGTGGGGACTTGTGAATTTTTTTTAAAGAAGGTGAAATTTTTTTTTCGTGAAAACAAAAGTGGTTTCGTGGTCCTGGTACTCGGAAAAAAATATTTTTTTTTTCGGCGAAATTAAAGGGGGTCGGCGGACATGCACCGACGTTCTTATCTGACCACACCCTAACATCAAGTGCTTCATGGCAAGAGAAAAAATTATTTGCCTCTTTCACATCAGTCGGTATGGCGTTCCATAAGAGAGCGCGGTGAAATTCAATGAGCCTTCGGCCGTAGGCATTTCTGTCAACCGGTAAATTAAATCAGTTGTTCGCTGCAGCTCATGTACAGTGCGCGGGTAACGTAAAGGTGCTCAATGGGAATGGGTCATCATGTTTTATTATTCTGTGCACTATATCAGCAACACTGCAGACGTGAACAGAGTCCAGCGGTAGTATACGCACATATTCACAGTTGTTTTGTATTATCCGTCCTGTTTGAGAATGTAATGATGCACTCGCTAAAAGCGACAACGACGGTTGACGTAAGTGCAACAATGAAGTCTGGTGGCGTGTGATGATAAGTTACCTTCATAATCTTGATAAAAGATCAGATTACCTGATCGCACACGGCCGATCTCCAACAAGCTTGATGTATAAATTCCTTTCTTTCGGCTTTACATCTCGTCCTCTGGAGCGCTATTATTCTACTTCCACAAAATTCAATGAATCTGTTATAAAGAGTGTTATCTTGCTACATTTGTTGTCTACTGTGGCTACAACAACTTCATGTAGGTCAGATACGTTCATATCGTGCAAGAATGGATGTCAAGCACAGTGGTAAAAATACTCGTCTGTGGAGCGTGAAGGGCCGAGTTGAACCGTGAGGACCTGAGCAATAATTTTTTTACTTTTATTAATTTATTTGTTTACAGTGGCGCTCGTTTTATCGACAGACAGACGGGCGGACAGTTCCCTCTTTGGGTCAGCATAAAAATGCTTAAGCATTTAAAACTCAGTTCATAGGAATCTTCTATGGGCTAGCCTCCTTTGGCGTTGTCAAAACACCAGTGGCGCAAAAACACCAGTTGCTCCCTAACGAAACGAGTGCGGGAAATATGCTACAAATACACCTGCTGGTCGGGAATCCAGCTGCGTTGCCGCCGGATGACGTCACCCTTGCCGCCTCTATGACTCGTTTGGTGACTCGGGCGGAGAGAAAAGGGAGGAAAGGGGTTCATGCGCGCTCGGTAGGAATTCTCTCGCCTCAGATCGGTGGATCAGTCTCTCAGTTGAGATAGCACGGCCGCGCGTCGTGCGTTCCGCGGATGAGTAGCGGCGTTCAATCCACGGCAGCGCAAACTCGCCCGGGAAGGGCTTGTCGTCGATGTTCAGTCCCCCCTCACGAGGGCTGCTGAAGCCGTAGGCGTGCGTCAACGAAGAGCTTAGAATTTCGAGCTTAAGAAACACGAAGTCGAGGCCATACGTCTCCACGCATCCAGAGTTCAGGAAGCGCGAAGCCTTCCCAGTTATGGTTTTGTATTTTATGTTTCTCTACATGCATGCGGCATTATCGTGACGCATCCTTGCCTCCGCATCAGCTTGCTCGTTTCCATGTTGGCCGCAGTGCCCAGGAATCCACTGATACCTTATACGATGGCCAGTTTTCAGGGCTACGTCAAGTGATTCGACCACTTCTTGAGCGAGAAGATAATATGGGCCCCGTTTAAGCGCCGAATCTATGACCTGAAGTTCTGGTTTAGTCACAATATATAAACCAGTTTCGAGGAGGCTGCGTCGATATTTAACGAATTTCCTCGCGAATGGCCACAATCTCTGCCGCCGTCGACGTTGTTCGGTGGTCTAGACGGAAGCGTTCGCTGTTCTTCAAACTTGGTGTGACGAACACCGCCGTTGAAGCAGTGGGTAACACATTACCGTCAGTAAAGGGCGTATTCTGTAGATATATACGATAACGTCAATTGTTTCACGCCATATGAGGGTATACGCAATTATTTATCCACTCCATGAATGGATAGGCGCACATCAGGTATTGATAAGGTCCATGCTGGTAGCTTTGCACCTCTCGCCGGAGCAAAGCCTGAGGGAATGATGCTTTCATGGCATGAGATTAATGCTGCGAAAGTGCTGTCCGGTCGGTGGGTGTGGATCGTCGATAGAGAATGACGATCATGACGGGTCACCAGTCGGAGATATACCCCTAAAGGTTCGCAAAGATAAGTATCTATGGGAGTTATGTGTCCCTCCGCATTAACTCCCATGCCATTCCATCTACACGACCGGATACTAACGCCGTTGTGTATGCAATCCTCCGAGGAACTACTGCAGCATATTGGTCTTCACCAAGTCACCGTCACCGTCGTCTTCACGAACTCGACCTAGATATGCATGTTAGAATACCGCCAACCATAAAAAGGTGCAGTACAAGCTTACTGCACCGGTTACGAATAGGTGTGGCGTTCACTCATCGTTACCTACACCTTATCGGCCGTGCAGACAGTCCGAATTGCGAGGCCTGGGGCACACCTAAACCAAGTGAACATATATTGTGCGTCTGCCCGCGATATATCGCGCAAAGAAATTCGATGGCCACCGTCTTGTTGAAATGTACGATGCAACAAGTTTCCGAAAAAGTTCTGTTGGGACCACCACCTTGTCATCAACTCAATACTCTGAAAGCGCTGAACAAGTTTTTATGCGAGGCAGACCTCTACAAGAGACTATAAGATGGTTTTGAACTTCCAAGGCTTTGCTTGATCGTCACGTTACTCCTCTTCATCATCAACACCTTCTCTCTCCATTCTTTTCCACCCCCTCTCCTTTCCCAATGCTCAGTAGCAGGCCAGAAAATGGATTCAGGCTGACGTCTCAGCTTATCTGCCACAATAAACATTTCTCTCTATCTTTCTCTGTCTACATGCATGCACGAGTACAAGGCACGATAGTACGTAAGTTGCGCCCACTACAAGCTTCGCTAACCCACATTTTCTTGATAGAGAAATGGCTGTTGTTATATTTATATTTGGCTAAGTTTATAAGAATGCGCCATTGACTTCGCCAAAGAGAAATCGCGTCTGGGTGCCCTTGCGATGCAAAGTGATAAATGCCGTCAGCAATTTCCCAGCAAGGAACTATAGCCCCGTATCAAAAACTAATAGACCGATCTCACCAGACGATCCGCGCATGCGCAAGTTTCC
Source organism: Rhipicephalus appendiculatus (assembly GCA_030522465.1). Taxonomy (NCBI): domain Eukaryota; kingdom Metazoa; phylum Arthropoda; class Arachnida; order Ixodida; family Ixodidae; genus Rhipicephalus; species Rhipicephalus appendiculatus. Next base: position 142,503 of record JALIZH010009055.1, read on the forward strand.
GAAAGCGGCACTGCCGCCATCTTAGTTGTAGTTCTCTGAACGCTGCTGGTGCGGCTGCTTGCTGCGTGCTTCAGGTATATTGGCGTTTTCCTCCAATCCTCGGCACAAAAGACGATTGAACGCCGTGGAAAACTGTGTTCGTCCCTTCAATGTATGTTATATTATTTTAGGTTAAACTGCATCCCAGCTCTAAGAGAAAAAAAAGCAGTCGATTGGGCTAACGTGTCGCCAGGTCGTCTCGTCGTGTTGATGAGCTTGCGTTGCTTCGCTGAATAAATATTAGTAACAAAAAAAAAAGCAATCATGTTCCCGTCGTCATGAGAGCAAAAATCTTCTTCAGTGAACGTCAGCACGCAAGCTAGAGTATCTGGAAAATTAATGCCCAAAACTGCGTAGAGCTACCCACGACTACGAAAACGGTGGAAAAGAGCCGCGGGGACGAAAAAGAAAAAGAAAAAAGCTTTGTGGTTTTTTTTCTTTTTTTTGTAGCAACACTTCTCATGTACACACTGCGTTGTCAACGCTGGACTTCGATCACAGTAATTCCTTAAACGTGAATGAAGATGAAACGGTCGCCGTGAAGCATGCAGGAGGCCGCCCGCTGACCGGCGACCGGCCGCTCATGCCATTTGCAAAAGTTTTACATCACGGAAAAATCGTGAACGGCAAAAAATTTCCTGCTGCACAAGGGATGGATGAGTCACTTAGAGTTTTGGCGACACACGCAATGTGGCGGATAAGCACTCCGGCCGGCGGCGGCGGCCTCAGCCGGTGGCTCGGCACCGGTATCGTCGCTAAGCCTACCGCCTCGCCACTGCAGTGTACGCTACTCTTATAAGAAGCTAAGATTTCTTACCGCTGTTGCCGTATCACGTTGCGTTCGCGATAATCCCACATACTGAAAGGAATAGGGAAATCCCGGCGGCGAAGTTGGCTGCGATGCCGGCACGGCTGAGTTCTCGCCGTGCATGCATGCACTCCACGGTGCGCGCGCTGCATGCAGTTACAAGCTTCGCTTGTATCGCAGGTCTCGCACACGTTAGACGTGTGACAGTCGTCACCGCTTTTTGGTGCGAGGTCGGTTTAGATATCCCTATATATATTTAGGCGATATCTGTTTTGCCCGGATAAAAAACGTTGCATCCAATCTGTCACCGCTGGCGGCGATCGCCCCGCCAAGGGAATCGAGCACACGTTATGTGAAGTTTTGCTGTCGCTCATCGGTCCATCGGTCCCGCAGCAAGCTTGTCATGACGCAATAATGCACCGCTAAAACACGATCAATTATACACACGGCATTCACAAACACGTCGAACAAGAAAGTGCGCGGTATAGTTGCCGCTCTGTCCGATTTCGTTGACTGTCGCACACATTCCTGTCAGAGCTTGACATCCTTTGAGCACACGTAAAATCCGAGTCCTTTTGCTTCAGGCTGCTGTTTTAGCATCCCAGCACGCAGCACGCGAGCCCAACCATCGCAATTCATCCAAATACGGCCGTTAAAGCTCGTTAATGCAGCTTGCCGATTCATCAGTTGTGGGCAGCTGAACGTACCGAGTACTACAACTACCGGCATGCACTGCGGCAGCGGTGGCGTAGTGAAACTAGCTGGTGAGATCGGTCTATTGCTAGGCAAGTTGAAAGTTACGCATAAGGCATAAAAATGGTCGATGAGCGCAAAATTATTTTTGAAAATTTAAAATATGCACTCTGATATTGTTGCGTACTATCGTGAGTAATATTTGGTAGAAAGCGTGAGCGCACGACAAATGGCCCTGGACCAGACCAGGGGCCCGGGCTCTGGACACCACTGTCCTTTCCTTATCTTCTCTCACTTCCCATATTTGCGGCCCCGTTCCCATCCACCTACATTCGCTGAACCGTGCTCCAGATTGCAGGAACAGCGTCCTTTTCTCTCTTTAACCTATCCGCCTCCTCTTTCGTGGCGGCAGCTGTTGAAAACAAAGTCGTAAGGACGCCGTTCCGATAAATGTTCGCGCTCCTTGATTGTTGATACACCTGACTGCGCGCCACCGGCCGTTCGCGAAGACGGCTTCGTTTCACATCGCGCGAGGACTGGTGCGTTCGGACGGATCACGAAATTAACCATTATTTTATTTTTATTTTTTCTCCCCCCTATCCTTTACCTCTACGCTATCCCTGTTATTCCCCACACCCCGTCCCTGTGCCGACCTGTTGAGGTGTCCTCGTAAGGAGGACAGTTACGGGAAGGCACTTCTCTCTTCCTTTCCCATTATTTTATTAATAACCACTTAGTGAAAAGAGACAAGGTGATTATGCGATGCAGCGCGCTTCAGTCGGCTGTCTGTGAGTTGTGTTATCGGTCTGTGAGTGGTGTTATATTTTGCGATCAATATAACTTCATATATGGTGTTGATTTTTTAGTGGGCTCCAATGAACATGCGAAGTTTAGCATGCAGTTCAGTATCAAGATGCTACGTTGATTGCATGGTGGTGATTTTCAGTAAGCTCCAATGAACATGCGAAGTTTAGCAAGCAATTCAGTATAAAGGTGCCAAGTTTAACAAGCCAAGGTAAGAAAGCATACCGTAGCATTACACATGTTGACTGTAAAGTTTGGCTCAGGTTTTTTTGCGGGGTCAGACGTAGATGCTGGTCTGCTCAGTCCAATAAACCTGCAAGAATTCACATTTTTGTATGTTACAGTACGTGGGGTAAAGCGAGCACCGATTTTGCGTAAGGCGCGCCATTTTTAACCTATCGCGCCTTCTATCAGATCTGTACAGCTCTTTTTGTCACAGTATGCCGGTACGTCTTACTGCGTCCATTCTGGTACTTTGTGTAAAACTGTGGTTGTTAAAGCATGAACAACAAAAGGGGAAAATATGGCTCTCAACGTCTGTGAGCGGATATTAATTTCTGTGAGCGGATATTAATTTTATATAACTAAGCGGATATTAATTTCACTCACTTTTTCTGAGTACACTGAGTCGATATGTTGTCTCAGTGTGCCTTAAAGTGTGCCGTCATTTTTCCTAAGAGATTGTGAACCGGCGGCTAAACATACGAGGTATGCGTGCGGGGACATTCCGTAGTGAATGCAATGTTTGTGGCATAGCGCATCGCAGGGGTAGAACAATGGTGCGCAATGCTCCTGTGAGCAAACATTCTTCCAAATTCAACTCAAAACGTGTGAAATATCAAGAATTCATTAAGCATGAAAAGCAATTTTCTGAGTTTAGGCAGTACGCGAAATTTTCAATTATGTAATAATTTGTGCATAACTTTCAGGATTGAAACGCCCTTCCGAAGATACCTTTAAATAAAGCTTAGGTTAAGGTTCAAGTTATCAGAAGCGCACAATCCTCTAGCTACCGCTGGATGAACATAACTTGGTTATCATAAAAACAAGAGGAAAAAAAACTGACGCTCAGCGATGATCAGTCCAAACCTTACGCAGTTATGAATCGCGTCCAAACATTAAACAAATGCAGAAGCAGTTGGAAGAATAACTATATTAATAAGGATTTGGGGTGAGTAGTGATGCGTTCGATAGGTGGGTCCCGAAGTACAGGAGAGCTCTTGCTGCTGGAGTCAGCTTGACAGGACCCAGAAGCGCTAGATGTGCAGAGGGGGGTCAAAACTTCGATTCCCGGCCCCGGCGGCCGCATCTTCGTTCGAGGCGAAAGCACTTGAGCCCCGTGTTCTTAGATTTAGGTACACGTTAAGGAAACCCAGGTGTTCGAAATTTGCGGAGCCCTGCACTACGATGGTCTCAATCATATCTTGGTTTTCCGACGTTAAAGCTCAACAATTATTATGATTCTACCATGTCTGATTCGTATGTACTCGATATATATATTCTTTAACACATACGCCAAAGCAAGTAGGTAGTTGAAAGCGTGCCAATATTGTTTGACGACTGCGATAAGCTAGTGCAGACATGCGCTGCCATGTAGGCAAACAATGAGCAGGTGACATTAAATCGACGGAAAGAACTTTGTTACACAAACACGCCAACAAATTTGCAAACCACTGTACTAGTTTGTTGCGCGATGTTTCTTTCAACTGCGGCCGCTGCTACTTTGGTGAACGAGGCCGTCGCGCAATAAATAGCTGAGCTTAAATCGTCCTTAAGAGGATTCATCAGTGGGAGCGCCCCATAGAGAATAAATGCGCACTTTGAGAAGTGTGCTCAAATTTGGTCAGATTTACACGAAGTTTTCGGCATTGTATTCCTTTTTAGTATATGGAGGAAATGTTACAGACAGATATTTTACTCAGGCTTTCATTTTTTCACAAACCAGAGGCAAATATGAAGAAAAATCGCACTTTTTAGCGTCTCGCTCTTTCCTTGTTGTCTCCTAAAGAAAATAGCCCAATCATCCAAATTTTTGTTCGCAACACTTTCCTTTTTCTTTCCTGGTTGTTATGGTATTATTGTCATGCATATCGACTTTGGTTTGCATTTCGCGGGCTCCGAAGAGAGAGAGAGAGAATAAAGGTAAAAGAAAGGCAGGGAGATTAACCATGGCTGAGCCCGGTAGGCCTACCCTGCACTGGGGAAGGGGGTGAGGGGAGTAAAAGATTGAGAGAGGAGGAGAGAAAAGTCACTGTTGCCGTCGATGTAACGGCAGTTCTGCGCTTAACATCACAGACGGTGAGTCAGTCCCGGGGCGTAAATCAGAGCAGCGCATTCGTTGCTTTACGCAACTTGTATGCGCGGGTCCATGGATACAAAGTCTTGTCGATGGTGAAGCCATGGTGGTGCTCTGGTGTTGTCAAGCAACAGATTTCTGAAGGCTTGAGAGAACTGGAGTGATGGTGTCGAGCAGTTGCAACACGCTTCGAGCTATCGGTGTCTGCATCTTGCTCAGCAGCACGCGAATAGCACTCACTAGGGTGCTGACCATGCCCATAACTTGTCTGTCTTCGTCCGTCAGTTTATGAGGTAACGATGAAGTGTCCCTCACTGTCGAAGTCTGTTGTCGCTCATCAGGTGCATGTAGCTTTGGGAGTTCGGGCCAAGCGTCAACTGCATTGCTCTTAGAAGCGTCACTGGCTTTAGACACGGCTGCGTTTGGACTAGGTGGTAGGAACGAAGCGTCAGCTCCATTGCTAGCAGACGCGTCTTTGTCCATAGACCCGACAGAGCTTGACCTGAGTGGAGGAGGTGGAGGTGGTTTTGGATACGGTTCGCGAGGCAACGAGGCTTTGTAGACTTTGGTGCAGCGCCGGCGACGGGACCGTCGTCGCGTAATGGATGCAACTGCTTCTCGGTGTGAGATGTCATCTCTAACCCTTTTCTTCAGTATTGCTATCTCTCTTCGAATAACAGGGCAATCCTTCGAAGAGGCATCATGAGGTCCGTTGCCCTTTGAACACCTGAATGTCGTGGCCTGGCAAGTGTCCGATGTGTAGTGCCCTAGTGCATCGGGAACAGGTGGTAGCGTTCGTGCACACACTACTCACGTGACCTAACTTCATGCACTTCCAGCACTGAAGCGGTTTTGGTACAAAAGAGCGAACTGCGTGTCGGAAGTGGCCCACTTTTACATATGATGGGAGTGATTCTCCCTGAAATATAATCCTGACGCATCATGACGTCCCGATACGACATACACTTGCAATAATGGTATCTTCTGAAGCTGGCTTGATCAGGACTGGAAAGTCCGTGTTGGTAATGGCTTCGTCAACATCATAAATTACTCCAGTGCTCACTTCTTTGCCTAACGGTATATGAGAGCGGACTCCCATCCCATTGAGTTCCGTAACTTCGCGCAATGTGTCTAGCGCAGTCACATGATTGACGTCAACCGCTAGGATGTTCTTGCGGCTATTCACTCTGACCTCCTTTATTTCATTTGGCACCAGTGCCTCTAGCTGTGCAGACACAGCTTGACGGTTCAGACATCTCATGTTGTCACTGGCGAGAACTGGCATGAAAAGGACAGTTAATACCTCGGTATTCCGCGAAGATCGCATGGTGGACGCACTCGAATTGGAGGACGTGCTCAGAAATCGTCTCTTAGCCTTACGGCTCCTCACCAGCTGGAAGGTGTCGTCACCAGACTCTTCACTGCTGACATAGTAGTTCACGGTGTCGTCGCAGTCAGTGCCGCTTTTGGAGCAGTTGCGCTTCCTGGAAGCAACACCCGCGGGCACTCCGGTGTCCGGTGGTCGCGCGTGGGGCTCCACCTCCATCGCACACCAGCAGGAAACCGCACTTGACTGGTGAAATGAAAATTATTCACGAAAAATTACACCATCTCCCGCTAAAGGGAACCATGTGTAGATGTGAAGCAGCGGGCACTAACGCTTACACTGGCGGCGGCGTTGACGCTGGCGCTCATCGCAGCGTTGCGCAGGAGAGAAAACTTGGGAGGCGCAAAGCACGCAGTGATGAAGCGGTGTTTCCTACTGGAACATGCCAATCGCTGCTAATGGGCAATGAGAGACAGAAGACTCCGACTGGACACAGAGACCCGCAGTCCGCTTTTAGTTAACGCGCACGCTGCGAATTGAGGGTGTGGTTGCCGCGGGGAGGGTGCCTAGAGGAGAGAGAGGGGGGAAAGGAGATTTTTTTTAATGGATTTGCGCATGCGCAGTAAGGGAGGGCACGCGGCACACCACCACCACCACCACCACCGGATTAAGCTTCGCCATAAGATGCTTCACATCTAAAAGCTAGGAACTCAAACACTAGGCGTTCTGCCATACTGGCACTTCGTCTTCGTCTCCCCGAAAGTGCTGTGCGTACTATCAGTGTGGATTTAACATTCGCGCCTTATTTTAGACGATCGATGTGGCTCTTACTGGGGCCGTCTATATTCGGCGATCCTACGCTCTATCACCAACCTCTCATATGAATGTATTCGTGCGCAGCGGAGAAAAGTAAGGGGCTTGCTGGCTGAGCTTGAACTAGCTTGGGTAATTTTTTTTTTGTTTTTTTTTTTATGGGGGGAGGGGAGCTGCACTGCTTCCTTCGTTCCCCCCTTTAGGCACTTTCAAGCTATCTCCCGAGCGAATTCCACGTGACCAATGAGGTGGAATGCAAGGTTGATACAGGGTTACGGCCCAAGCACAAAAGCAGCCTAAGAAACGCTGCTTTGTGTCGCGACCGTGTTTCGGCTATCTACACTTTTTCTAAACGAGGTGTCGAGAAGTCCTTGGTGCTCAGAGATTATTTTCTGTCCGTATTCAGCGCTCGCAGGGAATTTCCTCTGGTGGCACGAGGTACAGCGGCGGCTTCTGCAGCAGAGATTAGCCAAGAGACTTGTGCCCTTCTGTTGCGTCTGTCGATCAGCAATAAGCAGCTTCAATTGTGACACAAACGCGACATTGTTGCCATTTAGAAACGTCATAGGAAAGCAGGCTAATCGGGATTATCCGATATAATAGCGCGATCGGTTCACGCGAACTGGTCTTTCGAGACGCCAACTGTGCATGCGTAAATCAGAAGTTTTGTTTGTTTCTTTTTTTTTTTTGGCAATAACCATGTTTTAGTTTAATTTTGAGCGGTCACTGTCAAGCGTATGACTCGACACTTACTCCCGCCCCCCAAAAGTTTGTGGAACGCGAAATTTCCGAGACAGCTATGTCCTCGCTTTGTCTGAGAACATAGCCTCCAAATAAATATTCCAGACTGCAGTAGCGCCTGAGGCCTATACAGCTATCCGCTAGGTTAGAGGCGCCGTGCAGTAACAGGGTAGATATTCGCATTTTCAGTGGAGCTCATGTTCCGTAAATATTTGTGGGCGGGTAGTCGTGCCTGTCACAACGTGGCAACTCGGGATGATGTTCCTGGGTCTTTCTCCACCAACTGACCCCGTCTTCACGTTTGACCGCCTTCGGTGTAATTTTTAAACAGTTTCGTACTTCATTTTGTTCCTGTGATAAACATTGTTCTCGCTGGTCTCTAGCGCGCTGGCCATTTTATATTTCCAAATGCTAGCCTGCGAAACATATATATATATATATATATATATATATATATATATATATATATATATATATATATATATATATATATATATATATATATATATATATATATATATATATATATATATATATATATATAAATTTTTTTTTTGAAAACGTATGTTTTCAGAGTACCCATTTCATCTATTCGCCTACGTTGTCTAGGTGGCAAAAAAGCTGATCAAAGTGATTCGGGGATAGAACAGCGTGAGCCATGCTCAAAAAAAGAAAAAAAAAACAACGTTTTTTCATTAACGTTGCTTTTTACAACATAGTCGGTTGTGATTAGCGGTGAGATGGTTCAGTGTAAAAATAATAAATCTAGTACGCTGTAAACACTATTTAATGACAGTCCAGTCAGGAAGTCTAATGAAAACACACATATTACGCCCTAGTCTGCAGTGTACGCTGAGGCTATCGGGTACCCGGGCTTTCGGTTAAGCGTAATCTCGTGCTGTGCTCTATCACGAAGTGAAAGAACGAAGCGAGAAAAATGCGCAGTGAACGGTGGCGGCGAGTAACTTCTACGCACAGTGGAATGTTTATTCAAATTATTCCCTCAGTGTGTCAGTGCGTCGCATTTTTCTCCATACCGGTAGGCTTCTGAAAACGACCGATAGCTTCTCACAATAAGCAGCAGACAACTGTGCAGACAAGTGACTCATTACTCATTGTTTGGGTTACTGCGGGAGCGGTGTGGCGTAACGGAGAAGTTGGAGGGAATGGCGTACACCGCAGTGTACGGCGAGGACAAAGCTGAAGCCCCTCCATCGCATTTGCTACGGCTTAGCCGGGGGAAAACTTAGGAAGGGTTTTAGACAAAGCGTTCCCCGTGTCTTGAGGTATTCCTGGGAAAGTTTCAAGTTGCACTACTTTGGGCACGCGTAATGACAAACTTTCATACCCTAGTGAGGTTTATACAACTAGAGTGCACTCTAACTTCTCTAGTTTCTGGCGGTGTGTAAGTGCTGCCATCTATGGACAGAAAAAGTTCATATCTGCATTGTTTTAGAACTGGTGAGCCCTCTTAACCCTACGATCGCTGCTTTATCTTAGGTTACTTTGACGCTAGTGTGAGTGCACGCGAACATCCGTCAAGTCTGAAATCATACAGCCTTTCAGTGCGCATCCGTAAGCCTCAAGTTAATTAGCTCGCAAAAAAATCCAATGCTTTCACAGCTATCCTTCGCGCACACATGCGCGTGTGCCTGGTTGACAGGTGGTGCAGCCACTCCTGAGAACGCGCAAACAACCTTTCTGTTTACCGCTTTCTGCGTCGCAATGTGCCCATGGTTTGATTGTCGGTGCGTTTTTTTTTCTTTTTTTTTTTTGCGCGCTCTTTTGTCTCTTCAAAGTTACGCACCTTACCACCTTTCTTGGTGCATCGCGAAAGGCTGTACGCGACGTTTCACTTAGCACCCTGAATACGTTACGCCGCACAGTGTAAGATGATACTGGTGTGTTGCCATGTTATCCTTTCGTCAATGAAAATTTGAACGCGCAGGTACTGGAGGGTATGGTGTTTTTGTCAACCTTTTATATTTGAGGATTATTGCTACGTCCCGACACAATTTCTCTCATAAACAGTTTATTTTTCTTGGGGAATAACGTATTGTAGTCTGGGCGACATAAATTACTGGTTTGCGACGTATGTCGAAAGAAAGAATCCTACACTTTATGTCTCAGATGACGGCTGTGCAAGAGCTATACAGCGCATTCGGCGTTCCACAGGCCTCTCTGAACTACTAATCGACCAGCGGAACGCAGCCAATCTGAATACATCCAAAAGAATCTGCGCAAAATTCAAGTGATGATCTACAAGTTGTAAATTTTGAGGCACAAAACATCTATGATTTCTGATGCCTCTTGATTCCAAGTCTGTTAAGTATATCCTGCAGTCTCTTAGATCGCACTGCTTTTTTGATACTGCCTACAGAATCTGCATCGACTGCCGCAGCGGCGTAGCGGTTACGGTGCTCGGCTCTGATATGTAAGGCGCGGGTCGCAGCTTAACCGAAAGGAAACGTTAAATCCCCTTGTACTGTGCGGTGTTAGAGCATCTTAAGGAACCCCAGATGGTGATAATTGGAATCATGTTGTGGGCACGTAAAGTACACTAACACTTTCGAAACGGCACACCTATACTTTTCTGTGCCGAATCGTATGCTTCAACAGCGTTGTGCTAAAAACTGCCCTTTTCTGGCGGGACAAAAAAGAAGGATTACACTGTCAGGAAACGCTTGTAGCAAAGTATAGAGATGCTTTCATTATTGATGGAAATGTGCATTTGACAACGCGTATATTATGCACTAAGGCCTCCGGTTTTTTTTTTTCTTTTTTTGGTTATGACATTTCAGCAGACATCGCGACCCGCTAGTTTTTTGATTACGAGCGCGCGGCACCACCACGTGCTTAAACCATCCCGACCAGAAAAGGAATGCGTGATAGGGTTTGACCGGGTGGGGGGGAGGGGGGGGGGGTAGTTGCTTTTTTTGATAGAGGGAGCTCTGGTGGCCGTTGCAGGCGACTTGTCGGCTCCAGTGCCGGCGTGGTTGCAGCTTCAGTATGTTCTCCAAGTCGACGACCACTGCGGAGCTCTGTTGTGCAGCGCTCCTTCTTCCCACACCACTGTTAAATTGTTACGGGGATCACGAATGCACAGTGGAGGCGAAAAAAAAAAAGTACACGGTAGAACCTTGTTGATAAGCTCCTGCTTAACACGATTTCCCGGCTCCTACTCACGCAATCGTGAAAACTAAAGGTCACCCCATAGAGCTGTGTGTAATAAGTTCCGGTTAATATGTTCCCGGAAAATACGATTATTAGGCAGCTATACGTTCAGCATCACGAGCAATTGCGTTCGGTATAATACGTTCTGCAGCCAGAAACTCTCATTCAAGTGTGGAAAACGGCCCTCTCGACTTGTGAAGCGTCAAGTGGCAGACAGCCGCCGCGCAGCGACGGCGGCCTCTCCGCTGTGCCTAATTTCCCCCCCCCCCTCCGCGTCTTCTCCAAATGGCTCAATCGTCGCTCTCTGTAAACCACACACCGACCCGAAGGCAGGCGGCAACGCTGGCTGTTAGTCTTCAAACGGCTTTCATAAACATGTCTTATCGGTAGCACTTGGCACGATCTCGCTGAGCATTCCAAATCCTTCAACCGCAGCAGGGTACATCGGTAAATACTTGTTCGGCACACTTTTTCTCAGACCCCATGGCTAAAACAGCCGGGGGGAACACTGCGGAGGGCTAACAATGCGACATCAAGAATGGAGACTGTCACTCCTCCAGTCCGCCACGGTTCGGTACCAGACCTAAGGAAACGCACATGCTGCCACTGGCCTATCCACAACACGCCACGACACGCAGCCATAGCAACGCCGCCATTGTGCACTTTTCACGCGTAGCGCGTTCGTTTTCGGGTTCCTCCGCCCATGGCGCGGTGCACTTCCAGTCGGGGTTGATTTTTCTCAGGCTGTACAATTCTGCCCACCATCGGGTCATCGCAGCCTGCCTGGACAAGTTCGTTCTGGAACTTATCTGGAAAGTTTCTGGCTATCAGACGCCAAAAGATACGATGCGTGCTCGCTGGCCATCTTTGTGAGGACTCGACTATCCACAATGCGGGCGCTTGGGGTGAATCACCTTCGGATGCCATTAAGCCTGCCGTTATCTTTTCAAAGCCCCTTCCGCCGTGCGAGATCGTGCGATTACGAGTGGCGGCGAACATACCGCCGCATGTCTCATGTTAAGATAGAACGCAAACTTATCAGCGGGCGTGCGTGACGTAGTACACGATAGCCGCGAAAAGCTGTCGCTTTCGGGGTATGCTTTCAGGGACGCGATTGTTACGTGCACTGCGCAAAGTTGAGCTTCTTAAGCCGCTAGCGGGGCGACAGTTTTCTTCGTGGACGGGGCGCGACGCACGTGAACTTGCGAACGTCCGTCATCGTATCCCAAATGCGTATTATCACTTCCGCTCTTCGGCAAACATGGCCGCATATTTCCAAGCGGCAATGCAGAAAGAACTCACGCTCACGCGGCGCAAAGTTCGGTTTGCTGCCACGGCGGTAGCGTTTCTTTAAGTTCACGCTTGTTTTCACAGCAAGGTTTCTACACACGTGACCACCACGTCGTTTTTTGTCAGGACTGGAACTAGCTGGCTGACCTCTGGCGCGAACGAGATGCGAGAAGTTCGAAAATCGAAGAGTCCCTCGATGTTTTTTTTTTTTTCTTGAGAAATAAATATTTTTGCTCTTGCACCGCAATAAGGGCTTGTCAGTCTCAATTGTACGCTTTTCGGGATAGTACGTTTATTTTCCGCGTTTTTTTTTTTCCAAAACGTATCAACGAGGTTCTCCTGTGTTCTATTATTCACGATGCGCTGTACCGTGGCACAGAATGGCTGACAGCATCTTGCGCGGCCTGTTAAGCTAACGGCTTGTCCAGCGAGCCCGCGAGGTGGCCGGCAGGCTTGGCTTGCCGGTTCCTACTTGGGATTGAGCCGAGTGCTCAACCCCGTCTCTATTCGCGGGACCAAATAAAATGGTTTTCTATTCAATTCAATTAAATCCTACCTACTTCTTTCTCCATTAGTTTCAAGATGTTCGGTGGCGTGCTCGTCCACAATGCCTCGTAACAATATACAACCCATTAATTTATTTAATTCGTCACGGGGGAAGAAATGTTGAAAACTAAGGCCTGTTACTCCTTAGATTGCTTATTATGATGATGAAAGAAAACTATTAAAACCTTTTATACGCGCACAGTTACCCCAGAGTGTGCCTGCCTTGTAGAAAGCAAATAAAAAATAATAAGACTTATACTGTACTAATGCCATGGGGCCGCTGCACCAAATACTCTAAAAAAGAGATGCGTAGTACTACTGGCTGCACTAATTCCAGTGTACACGTGTGTTTGTGCATGCAATTACACCAACACAAATAGTGTGACACCAGTATATTGCCAGCAACACATCGGTACTCTAGTTATGAATAATAAAAAAAGAAAAATCGCATAAACACGTACAAATTTTGTTCACCAGTGTAAATTATTCTAATTTTAAGCTTTATAGTATTCTCCATTACCAAACCGCCACAGACGACAAAAAACGTATTTCACCTCACGAATTAAAAAAAATTAGCGATGATATACTTCCACATTTTGGAATGTTAACTGAAATAATAACTATGAGTGGTATACTTACACTGCCTGCAGGATAACGGCTGCAAGTATAGCTGATCTGATTGACACTGCGAAAGCCATTCTGATTCAAGTTAGTCTCCGTTCTTGCTCGATAGTTTGGGTGAATCCTTCGCTCTCTTATATACAGCTCGTTGAGGATGCGGAAATATACTGAGTCCTCAATTTACGATAATTATCGGTTATACCCAGATGACGCTCGCGTTCAGGAGAAGCGCGCACGTAAATATCGTCTTTCCGGATGGAGATCAATAACCATGAGTGTTTGAACTGCTGCCTGCTACATCAGTAACACTTTCGTCATATCCTTCTTTGGCGCTCGTGAATGGCGTCAAGCGAACAGTGCGACTTCAGTCAAAGAGCATTGATCTTTATTATTCCCTGTCATTCCACACAAAAAAAAAAGATTTTTTTTTTGCCTGAACCAACAGTAGAAATTTGCGCGATATTGTACCTACTCCGAGCTCGCAAACCTCGTAGGATTCGGCGGTGATAACAGTCATCAGGCTCTCTTGCATGACTCGTCGTGCCCCGTACTATTCATTCCCTGCAGCTTCAGGACAATTCCATTCAGTTTCAGAATGGAAGACTGACCCTACCTATAATCAATGAAAATCTGAATATCGTTTTATAACGGGTCATAATGAATGACACACGCACTGACGATACACATTTGCTTCGGCCTAAGACACTGGCAACTTTTACGTGATTGGGTGCCTTGTAGAACAAAACTAGAAAAAACTAATGGGAGGACTCCTTTATCTAACTCTCTCTTTTTCTTAGCGTATTCCGCACTATTCTTTTCATGAGAATCAACAGGTAACAACAAGTCCAACTGCTTTACTTTTAACGCGTTTTAACTATTAACCATTACGTGCTGACAGTTTCGTGCGAAACTATCGGTGCTGGTTAACGTTTAAACTGAAACAGTCGCGACTTATAAAAAAAATGGCCCCTGTAAAATTGCGAATTAAGCCGGAGCCTCCATGGAGTTCTCATGTGCTTCTGCATGTAATGGCCAACTACAATTAGAGAAAAGGGCTCCGTTGGTGCAAGTATTCATTGTCTCGCTCTTCGTATTTCAGTTGAATTACAGGGACCCGGAAGACGTGGCAGCCATTATATCAAGTTGATAAATTATCATCATCTTCTTCTTCGTTATCATTATTGTTAGCTTATTTCATGTCGACGGCAGGGCAAAGACCACTTCCACTATTCCTCACTTTGTCCTATCTTGGTTGAAGTGATTCTCTTTTTACCACTATTGGTTGGTAACAACTTTATTGTTAGTCCGGCAGAGCTTTCGCCGACCGGGCCTTAGGTCTCCCACGTGGGGACGTCGAGGCCTTGCCTCACCGCCGCCTCGCGGGCCTGCTGGACGGCCCAAAGTTGGTCGCCGAGACTGGGGCTGCGCAATGCAGCGGCCCACCGCGGCGGAAGGGTTCCGGAATTAGCACCTTGTGGGTTTTTTGTACAATCCCAGAGCATGTGGGTTAATGTGGCTACCTCAATACGGCAGACGTTGCATAGATTTGTCGGGTAAGTTTTAGGGTAGAGTCTGTTATACAATGCGGGGTTGGTGGAAGCTGAATTCACGCAAATCAGTCAGCAAGTAGCTGCCTATTCTGCATTTTGTTCGCATTGGGCCAAACTTTTCAAGGTGGATCGACGGGTTTGTGTAAATGGTGTAGTACGCGTATCGTGCGCTTACTTCGCGCGTTAATTACAATAGCACTTAAAGGGTACCTTACGAGGTGTGTTCAAAAAGAAACCGAACTTTTGATTTAATACCTTTACTCCTTGCGGTACATTTTAAGCATTGCCCCCCCCTCAAACTACTCCCCTCTACTGGCAACACACTGTCCCCATCGTTTCTTCCATTTTCTAAGCCTCCTAGAACGCACTTTCTGGAACGGCCCGGCAGGTCTATTCTTGTATTGTACTGGATCTCCTGTATCGTTTGGAAACGGCGTCCTTTCAACGTTTTCGGGATAGAGAAAATAGAAAGAAATTTCATGGCATTAACCTACGCTAATACCCACTTCGTCAGCAACTTCTTCAACAGTCTAACGAAGATTTCCGCGAATGACAGCACGAACTCTCGGCGTGGTCATCATTTGTTAATCTGGAAGGTCGTCCAGGCTCGGGATCGTCGCCAACCGACAATCTGCCGTGTTGGAAACGCTTGAACCACTCATAGCACTGCATGCGACTAATGTAGTCGTCCCCGTATGCTTTGCTAAGCAACTGAAATGCCTCTGTGAAAGTTTTCCCAAGTTTTAGCAGAACTTAACGCACACATGTTGTTCTTCCAACTCTTTCATTGCCATTTTGGCACTATTACGAAGAACAGCTTGTCCATGTGCTCATTTTAGCGGCTGTAGCTCACGAACTAACGATCAGAGTGAAACGCGGTCGATGACAGTTTCATGTTTAAACTTTCCGCTACGTGCAGTTGGATGGATGGATGGATGGATGGATGGATGGATGGATGGATGGATGCTATGAGCGTCCCCTTTATAACTGGGCGGTGACATGTCTGCCACCAGGCTCGAAAAAAAAATAGGGAAAGAAAACTTTCTTTTAGGTTAGCCTAATGCCTTATCTTCATTGATTAAATATATGTTATTACACCAAAGAAAAATATAAATTCACGGTTCATCTCTCGGCCTCTCAAGGCAGAATGACCTAGCAGCTGCAGCCCGCTCCCTCTGGTCGTTGGCGTGCTATTGAAAAAGTTCGGTTTCTTTTTGAACGCACCTCGTATGGTTTCGTGGGACGTCAGCACTCACATCAGAGCAGAGACGTCAGTTTTGCGGAAACGAGGTACACGCTACGGTGCGATGACTTCCATACAACACGTAGGGTTTGTGTCAAATTCTTCCGCGACACTGCACAGCTAGTGCGTTAAAATATTCCGTGCCTGCACTCACCGTTCCAGAGTTCATAAATAATGTGAATCATCTACGTCGCACACCCACATGTCAATGCCCGGCTACTGCAGCGGCAGGTACATGGTTCAGCGTACACCTTTAAGGCTGTAGGTACCGGGTTCGATTACAACTGATGACCGGAAACCCACTGGTTTTTACTAAAGGGCAGAGCAGTACACCGAGTTTTTCCTCGGTTGTTCTTGGGTACTCATACCGAAAGATGACCCAATAAGGTTCTGTTAAAGCCGCTTGGCACATCTTAACCCACCACAGCATTAGCGAAATAGTCTAGCATCCGCCGCTGCTGTGGGAGGCCGCGAATTGCTGACGCCACACACCAACGCCGGTAAAATAAGTACAAGCGCGCTTCCCGCCTGATGCCCTGCCGAACGAAGTACATACATAGTCTACTGGGAGGGCACCCATCTTGTGGGAATTCGGCGGCATGCGGACCGCCAGACCTAAATAGAAAGTCATCCTTTTTTTTTTTTCGCGGAAACTGCAGGAAGCAGAAAGACACTTATTCTCAAGAGATAGAAAATGTCTCATTGGACGTTTTGCGAAACCGATCTGCGGATTTCTGTATGGAACTTTTGGTGTATTTCGTTGCTTTAGAAGTCCTTAAATCAATTCTAATTAAGCCTGAACACAAAAATAGTGGGACGTACTCCATGCAATTAGTCGCCATTCTGCATGTCGTGGTGCTGTCATAAAGTGCGTCGCCATATTTTCAAACTCTAGCTACAGTTATCTAGGACACTCTGTATGCTCGCACATTTATATTTTAGAATAACAGTGATTGTGTTTCGCCTGCTAAGGCTCGGCACTAATTCCGCATTGGCATACTAAAAATCTTGAAGGTGATAGCCGATTTTAATTACTCTGCATAAGCTATACGAACGCCTCCATAATATCTGAACCTTGCGTAAGAACCAGCAGTTTGGCTGAACACAGCTGTAGATGATAGTGTGAAGGCCGACTGCTTCAGTCACCACTATCGCTCTGTTTTCTATCTCGTCAATTTCACAAGCTTACTGCAGAGAAGTTTGTTATCTGCCAAAATTAAGATTCGGCTGTGAGCTTCTTCACAGTCACCACATCCGAATATACTTTGTCTGTTTGACTATAAATAAAGTTTTTGTGAGATGTGCGAGTGCGGTTTTGTTTTGGGTACCCTTCAGAGTTGCCATATTCGCTTATAATAAGCGGATTTGGTCTTCTTTTTTCGCCTAATCACTTGTATAATTTTAAAGTCGCTTGTCGCGATCTTAAGTGCGTAGGACTCCTCGAGCCCGGCTTGTTAACCATCCATCTCATGTAGCGTGATCCCGCTCACAATCAAACGCTCAATACAGGCCACGGTTCAAAACAAAGATGGCAACGCTCAAAACAGGGTTCCACTCTAAGCCGCAAAGGGCGGAATGGGGTCTATCCTATGTGTTGTGTCCCAAGCGCACCTTTGTTCCCGAGCGAGCCCCCGAACGTCTTGAGTGAAGCGGTACACCGTTCCTGCGGACGTCCGGTTGTCGACTCCTTCCCTCTCCCCCGCTCGTTACAAACGAGTCACCGCGCGTTTTCCCCGGCAGTTCGGCTGCCGCCTCCAAAAGCAGGAATAAACACGTTTTTAACCGTTCCTGGCTGTCTATGCTTTTGAGGCTACCGCGCCCCGCGCGTACGTCTCTGGGCCGACGACACATCCGGACATAACAGTGGCGACGAGGAAGTGGATTTGGACCTGCGCTACGCAACGCTTTTGACAAGCTACAAGTCATGGCTACGCACGGGCTCCAAAATCGGCTACCCGAATTCAACGGCTCATCATGGTCATCGTGGTTTGGACGCCTCCAATTTTACTTCGAGGCTAACAACATCACTGATGCAGCAATGCAGAGAGCCAACCTGCTAACGCTGTGCGGGGAGCATACATACGACACAGTCTGTGCCCTGATTCAGCCACGCACTCCAGCAACCGTAGACTACGACGACATCGTAGCTGCGCTGCAGAAGCACTACGACCCAAGACCATCAGAGGTCTACAGCCGAGCCCGCTTCCAACGGCGAGACCAACTGGAAGGCGAAACAGTGAGCGAATATGTGGCGGCACTCAAAAAGCTCGCTGCTGACTGTAATTTCGGCCCGTCGACCTTGACAACTTCAGCTACTGCGCAGGAGGAGGATCGACGGCCACACCTGCTAACACCATTATGCTCCCCTTGGACGTTATGTTGCGGGACCGTTTTGTGTGCGGACTGCGCGATGAAGGTCTCCAACAACGCCTGTTCGCGGAGACGAGTCTGACCTTCTCCAAAGCATATGACATCGCCCAGCGAGCGGAGAGCGCCGGTCACCAGCAGAGGGATATTCGACGGAACGTCGAACCGGTACATCACACCAGTCAGCAGTCAGGCCATTCCACGTCTACGCCTAATGGAAGGAAAAAAAACACAGCGCTGTTGGCGATGCGATGACATGCACGATCCCCAGGTATGCCGATTCAAAACAGCTACCTGCAACTTTTGCCAAAAACGGGGACACCTTGAAAAGGCATGCATCACCAAGCGCAAACAGCTCCGGCCGAAGAATTCAGTGCAACGGAACAACAATGTCGAGGCACAAGAGGGCCAGATGCCAGTTAACACGAGCACACCACGGACGTCATCGGCACTGTATGATCTAAACGCCGTTGTGAACCTCGGCACGAGACCAAAGATTACCACAGATATCATGGTACACCAACGCCCCCATCAGGTTTGAGGTGGATTCCGGGAGCAGCGTGTACGCTCATCAGCGAGGACACCTTTCGCGCCACTTGGCATGAGAACGCGCCAGCTCTCCAGAAAGACGACACGCAGCTGAGAACGTGGTCCGGACATTCCCTTCCACTACTGGGCTGTGCCAACGTAGACGTGTACTACAACGGTCAGACCCATCAGCTACCACTGCTTGTCGTCCACGGCTCTGGATCAAGCCTCTTGGGACGAAATTGGTTCACCTCTCTTGGAGTGGTCATTGGCGGAGTTCACCACACACCCAGCTATCCGTCAGTGGAGCAGCTTCAAGAGAAGTACCAAGCGGTTTTCTCCGAAGAAATAGCAGGAAACAACGGACCTCCAGTCACACTTGAACTGCGGGAGGATGCGACGCCTAAATTTTTTGAAAGCTAGGTCGGTACCTTTTGCCCTACGAACGTCAGTCGAGAATGAGCTTGACCGACTGCAGCAACAAGGAATCATCGAACCGACGCAACATTCAGAATGGGCTACACCACTCGTTGTCGTCCGAAAGAAGAACGGTACCCTACGCCTCTGCGGAGACTACCCGGAGCACTGTCAACCTGGCGACAAAAGCATCTTCCTACCCACTACCGACCCCAGAGGAGGTTTTTAGCACGCTTCGTGGTGGAAGGATCTTCAGCACCTTGGACTTGACACAAGCCTACCAGCAACTGAAGGTGAGCGAACCAACGTCTGCACTGCTCACGATAAACACCATTAAGGGTCTCTACAAAGTCAAAAGGCTACCATTCGGCATAGCTGCAGCACCAGCAATCTTCCAGAAATTTATGGAGTCTACACTTAACGGGATCCCGGGAGTTTGCGTCTACTTGGACGATGTTATTGTCGGTGGCGCCTCCACTGAAGAGCACGCGGAGCGTTTGGAGCTCATCCTTGAAAGGCTATCAAATGCTAACTTGCGCATCAGCAAGGAAAAATGTGTGTTTGCGGTGCCTGAAGTGAAGTTTCTTGGACATCAAATTGACGCGCACGGTATTCATCCTACTGAAGACAAAGTGCGAGCAATCACCGAAGCACGAGCACCTACTAACAAGCAAGAGCTCCAGTCGTTCTTAGGGCTATTAACGTTCTACGACCGGTTCTTAGAAGATCGAGCTACAGTGGCCAACGATCTGTACCAGCTACTCCCAGAAAGAAGTCCCATGGAATTGGTCGCCACGCCACCAAAAAGCATTTGTTGCCCTTAAAGAACTACTTCGGAAGTCTACTGTTCTGCGACACTACGACGAAAGGAGACCCCTACTGCTAGCCTGCGACGCATCACCGTACGGAGTGGGGAGCAGTCCTCTCCCAAGCTGACGACCAGGGACGGGAAGCCCCGATTGCTTTCGTATCGCGCACCCTATCGCAGGCAGAGAGGAATTATTCCCAGCTAGATAAAGAGGGACTTGCCATCGTCTACGCAGCAGACCACTTCCGCCAGTACATTACCGGCAGAAGAGTGACATTCATTACAGATCATCGGCCCTTATTGGGTATCATGGGTCCCCCAGAAGCCAATGCCACAGACATTGTCGCCGCGAATGACACGATGGTGCATCAAGATGTCGGCGTACGATTACGAACTCGTACATCGCACTGGTAAGAAACACCAGAACGCTGACGCACTAAGCCGCCTGCCGCTGGACACCACAATCGACGAACCACCCCCGCCAGGTGACATACTCATGTTCGAGGCGCTGCCGAACCCTCCGCTAACAGCTGACACGGTAGCAGCATCAACGCAGGAGTGCACTGTCTTGAAGGAAGTCTACGCAGCTATACAAGAAGGCAAGGTGCAGAAGCTAAAGGGTGAACACTTCAACGCTTACCGCAAGCGAGCTACGGAGTTAAGCACTCATCGCGGCTGCATCACTTTGGGATCAAGAGTTGTGATTCCGGCAGCACTTCGCCGACAAGCCATGTCGCTTGTCCACGCAGGTCATCGAGGCATTGTTGCCATGAAGAAGTGTGCCAGAAGTTATATGTGGTGGCCTGGTATCGACCATGACATAGAATCAACAGTGCAAGATTGCCAGCCTTGTCAATGCAACCACAGAGCCCCACCAAGAGCCCCTATTCCTGAATGGGAAAGACCAGACACGCCTTGGCACACCCTGCACATTGATTTTGCTGGACCTATCGAAGGGTGTTCATTTCTGGTGGTTGTAGACGCATACACCAAGTGGCTTGAGGTAAAGCAAATGACTACAACAACATCGGCAGCAGTTATTGACACTCTCCGGTCGTTGTTTGCAACGTTCGGCCTACCACGCAAGGTAGTCTCGGACAACGGCACTCCGTTTGTGTCCACGGAGATTCTCAAGTTTTACAGCGACAACGGCGTCTCTTCTGTGACATCAGCCCCTTACCACCCAGCGACGAACGGACAAGCCGAGCGCTACGTGGCAGAACTTAAACGCGCCCTTACTAAAGATCAGACTGGGACAATGCAACGCCGCATCGCGCGATTTCTCTTCAGGCAGCACAACACTGTTCAAAACACCACAGGGCAAACGCCAGGAAGATTGATGTTCGGACGAGAAATGAGAACCCAGCTGACAGCAATTTTCCCGGAGCCCTCAGCGGAAACCCCCTCAGGGGGAAGAAAAGCTCCCACGTAGCAAGAGAATTGAAATGGGACAACGCATATACGCACGCCAGTTCAACAGAAGACCCGGCTGGGTTGAAGCGACGGCACTTAAACGCATAGGTTTGCGGTCATGGCTCGTCGACATAGGCGGAAAGGCCACTCGCCGCCACCTTAATCAGCTACGTCGTTCAGGTAATTTGCCAAGGGAGGCTCCCTTTCAAGCAAGCACCCCGACGGAAGCTTCCTCCCACTTAGCCTGGCATCTCGCACCAGATGAATCGGCGCCGCCGCCAGGCCGGCCCTGAACGGGAAGAAAATGACACCCAGCAAGCGGAGGCTCCTCTTGTTTACGCGCCCAGAGCGTCCACGCGCCCACGGCGACCCCCAGATCGCTTCCAAGCGACAATCTAAGGAGGGAGGAGATGTTGTGTCCCAAGCGCACCTTTGTTCCCGAGCGAGCCCCCGAACGTCTTGAGTGAAGCGGTACACCGTTCCCTGCGGACATCCGGTTGTCGACTCCTTCCCCTCTCCCCCGCTCGTTACAAACGAGTCACCGCGCGTTTTCCCCGGCAGTTCGGCTGCCGCCTCCAAGTAGGAATAAACACGTTTTTTAACCGTTCCTGGCTGTCTATGCTTTTGAGGCTACCGCGCCCCGCGCGTACGTCTCTGGGCCGACGACACATCCGGACATAACACCATGGTTGGTCCTTTTGGGGGGGTAACTGCATTGCCACAACCATTTCTCCCTTAAGGATGAACCATTCGTCGGTTAGGGAGTACTTGTGAGGGGTCCAACTGTTAGTCTTCAGTAGTTTTGAGGGATGAAATGTCGGGGTGTAAAGTTACCCATTTATGGGAGTAACTGATTTATTTCTAATTTTGCCTGTTAACTGCGTAGGGACGAACTGCTACCCCTGTTGGGACTAACAGTTGCTCCTTCTCAATAAAAACATAAATTTTATAACAGTTTCTGGTTTAATTGGTGAGAATTTTGAGTTTGACACACGCATTTGACGACATATACAATCAATACACAGAAACAAATTCAGAAATAAACTTCAGAAAATTCACAACAAACACACAGGATTCGAACTCACGATCTTTGAATCAGCAGCCGCGTACGCTAACCACTACACCATGCCCCAGTACATAGCATAGTGAAAATTACAGTGGTTACATATGTAGGCACCGTCTGGACGCTGCGCGTTCTACCATGTTAGTCCAGGTAGCAAGATTCCTTATATTGGATTTCAGCCTTCAGTGTTTCGTAAGCAACCGTTCGGTGATGACGTTCGTGAAAATGTGAAATGCGTTGGATTGGTTTTTCTGCGCGCGTGCTTCGAGCGCATTTGCGTGCTGGATGAGTGTATGTAGATATAAACGTTCCCATATATGCTCCCGTCGCTGTGTCATGCTTGCTCGTTTCTCATTGTACAGAACACGGTTGGTTATATCGTTCGGCGAAAATGCCTGTGTAATGACAGAAAAACGTCTAAAGAAACAAGCAAGTTTATTGAGCGACTCGTGTCAATTCTGCAGCATCGTGCGTACACATAAATTCAACAACTTTTTTTGTTGAATACAGAAGATAGGATGGCTTCCCTGCATTCTAGGAGAGACAATGAAAAGTGAAATCTTTCATTCGAATGGATGCTGCCCAGCCGACTTCAGGAAGTCCAACACCACTATCAACAGCTGCTGAGAGCGTGTTCGCGTGTTCGTATAGCTGCTAGATGTTGAAGGCTTTTCTCGGGAGGCGCAACTCTCCTTCATCGATTTCCTGAAAAGTAATTGCATAAGCATTCATTATTTCCTACTGAACTGTTTGTCCACTTGTAGTTACGTCCCATAGCGTCTATTAAGAAGTACCGCATGCGTAAAAATTGAACTAAGACAGCTTCATGGTCCGAAATGCCAACAACTATATCGCATTTGAATTTCACCAGGAAGGTTGCTACGTACAAAGACAAGATCTAGAACGGACATACTACTACCTTGTATGCGCGTGTGCTCTTTGACTAATTGGCTTAAGTCAAAGCAAAACGCAATATCAATTAGCTCTTCGTTATTAGCGACATCACTGTTACCAGCTGAAAACATAGACCAATCAATAGACGGAAGAATAAAATCTCCACACAAGACATCTTAGCATTGTTGCTTGTATTGTTTTGTAGGTAGTCTTTTTAATGTTCTAGCATTTCTAGATGAGAACTTGGTGGTCTGTAAACAACACCAACCAGACGATATTTATGCCATCGAGTTTGTAGTGCTGCCGCAGTGTTCCCACGAAGTTATACTGGGGTGGGACTTTCTCTGCACTCACCGTGCTGTCATCGACTACCCGTGCCGAAGTCGAGTTCTCGCCGTTATGCGACTCGGCTGCAGTCGACTCGCCACCTTCACCTGCAAAATTTTTTGTTGCCGCTGACACACCGATACCCCCCTTTCTCATCTGCGCTACTACCACTTTCCTGTGCCGGTCTACAGCTCAACTTGAAGAATTGCGGCTTTGGCGCTCGACAACTCCTAATTTTGGGCCATGTCGTCTCCGAGATGGTGTTCTTCTGGATCCGACGAAACTTCATGCCCTTGCCGAGTTCCCTAAGCCGAAGACGATAAATGAACTTCGCAGCTTCCTCAGCCTGTGTTCACATTTTCGTCGTTTTATACGAAACTTTGCCTCCATCATATCACCCTTGACTGAACTTCTCCGCTGCAACCACGGCCTTTCGAGATGGCCACCGGCATGTGATGATGCATTCGCCATACTCCGTCGTCTTCTTACATCCCCTCCAATTCTGCGACATTTTGATCCACTTGCCCCTACAGAAATCCACACGGATGCTAGCGGTATCGGTCTCGGTGCTGTGCTCGCCCAGCGTAAACCTGGATTTGATGAGTACGTCGTCCCCTACGCCAGTTGTGCACTCACCAAAGCGGAAGCCATCTATTCAGTGACAGAGAAAGAGTGTCAAGCCATTGTTTGGGTCATAGGCAAGTTTCGACCCTATCGTTACGGTCGCCCATTTAGTGTGGTTACGGGTCGCCATGCCTTATGTTGGCTTTCCTCTTCAGAAGATTCCTCCGACCGGCTCACCCGTTGGGCGCTCCGTCTCCAGGAGTACGACATTCATGTTATTTACCGATCTGGACGCAGACATTCTGACGCAGATGCTCTGTCCCGATCGCCCCTACCATATAGTGTCGAGTCGCCATTTTCGCCTACCCACGACGTGTCTGCACTTTGTGTCAGCGACATGCGGCTGGAGCAAAAGAAAGATCCCTGGGTTGCTTCATTTCTGAACATGTTGCGTGGACCTCCCTCGCAATACATACCTATAGGTATTCGCCGTCAAACACTGCACTTCGTTATCCGGGATGGTTTGCTATACCAAAGAAATTATCTCTCCGAAGGACGGCGATGGCTTCTGGTTATTGCCAGACATCTCCGCTAGGACATATGAGCCTCCTTTTACGCCGACCCACACTGCGTTCATGCTGGAGTGTTGAAAACTTACACCCGCCTGCCCAACGCTATTACTGGAGAGGAATGTATCGTTTCGTTCGTCGCTACGTTCCTTCCTGTATCGCTTGCCAGCGCCGGAAGAATCCGATTTCCCGTTCTCCAGCTCCACTAAAGCCCTTACCTTGTCCTGCCAGACCCTTCGACCGTGTCGGTGTTGACCTCTATCGGCCTCTTCCAATCACACCTGCTGGACATCGTTGCATAATCGTTGCCATCGATTACCTTACGCGTTACGCAGAAACTTCACGATTGCCATCTGCATCGGCAAGTGACGTCGCTTCTTTCATATTACATAACATCATCCTAGTCATGGTGCCCCGCGTGAGTTGCTCAGCGACCGATGACGCGTGTTTTTGTCGGACGCAGTTGAATCGCTTCTCAAAGAATGCCCAGTGATTCATCATACCACCACCACATACCATCCTCAAACAACGGGCATTACAGAACGGTTCAACAGAACATTAGGGGATATAATGTCCATGTACGTCGCTTTCGACCACTCCAACTGGGACCGTGTTCTCACATTTGTGACGTACACGCATAATACTCCTGTACAGACAACCACTGCATTCTCTCCAAACTTCCTTCTTTACGGACGCGAGCCCTCTTGCATACTAGACCCCATCCTTCCTTACAGCCCTGATGTTGCTGAGTCGACGACGGTGTCACAACCTGCTAAATAGGCGGAAGAGTGTCGCCAGAATGCCCGCTCCTTCACAACAGCTGATCAGCAACGCCAAAAACACCATCGCGATAGCTCTACGCCTCCGGCATCTTATGCCCTTGATGACCTTGCCTGGCTTTGGATCCCTTCAACCAGCCCTGGTCTCTCAACGACACTTCTATCAAAATATCACGGCCCTTATACCGTGTGGTGAAACAAACATCACCTGTGAATTACATCATGGAGCCGCTTGCGCAGTCCTCTGATCAACGACGCCGTGGACGTGAGACTGTTCACATAGATCACCTAAAACCGTATTACGACCCCTCTGTCGTCTCCTGCCCCTAAGTCGCCAATATGGCTCTTTTCCGGAGGGGAATAAAATGTAGAGAAGAAGATGGGTGCGACACCAAAAGGCAGCGGGTACTACTCGGGCAGAGAAGAGGATGCCGTTTGGATGTCACTGCGCTTAGGCTGGTTCCGCCATTACCACGCAACTTGTCGTGACTGCTATTCTCTATTATAAACCAGTGCTGCTCGTAAACACCTTGTTTTAAAATAAATAAAAAGGTGTAGGCGGCGCATTGTCACTACGCCACATGTGGCGAGATTGACGCTATCGCCTGACCGGACGCACGGTAACAACAGGAGATATACCAGGCGATGTACCATACAGAACAATATATGCGTATTTGTGTACGACATACATGCGTTTTATACTACATAAGAGACACTTGTTAGGGGATCTAACAAAAAAATTAAGGCAGCTTAGTACCAGCGGTGTCAAGCCTGAAGAAAATGGGAAGCTGAGTGGTCTTCTCTCTTCCTCTTTACTTTTCTCTTTCTTTCTTTCTCTCTTGTATTAGTGTGTTCTACGTATTTTGGCATTTATGTACTCCTTTATTTTTTCTCTCTCTCTATTTCTTTTTTTCTCGCAACCTCTTCCATTCTATCTCTTCCTCCCTTGCTCAATTTCCTTCTCTCTCTTTCTTTGATTCTCTCTTTCTCTACAACTTTGTCTTTCTTTATATGCTTTGCTTTATTCTCTCCTATCCTTCGTTCCCACGTCCTGCCCTCACATACCTCATCCTTACCCTCACTTCCCTTTCTCACCGTCTTGCTATATTATACTATACAAGCCTATGTATGCTCTGCGGCCGTGCATGGTTCGCCGAGTGGTTATGATGCTCGTCTTCGGATCATGGGTACGCTGGTTTGAATTCCACCTCGTCGAGAAGTATTTCCGCCGAGAATTGGTCTATTTCCTTTCTCTCTAACTCTCTCTTTCTATAGCACTTTCTCTGAACTCAGTCTTTCACCCATCAGTTTACTGCACCACACGCTGGATTAATCGGCACGCGTGTTCTAGGAGCGAAGCAGGAGATGAAGAAGAGAATTAAGAGGACGTGTGTCTGTTTATGATCATAACTGCTCTTCACAACAAACGGGGTTTCTCCGAGCCTAAACAGCGCTGCTGTGAAAAAAAAAATATATGTGCGCTAAGACACAATCAGAGAGGTAGAAATCGGTTCATTAACCTACATTCTCCATGTGGATTTAACAGCTGCGTAGGCTTATTCTGTAATAGTGACTTGTTACGCAGCGTTATAAGGACGTCACAAGAAAATCATCCAACGCTACCCTGAACACTTTTGCAATACTCAGTAAATTTTATTGTGAAAACCCGAGCGAATATGCAAATTGAAGCATTTCACTCCCCTTATTGTCGTGGTTATTAAGGACCCTTTATTCTTCGCTACCTGCGGGTCTTGGTGTGAAATCATTCAAATCTGTAGGAAGCGTATCACTATAATCGCCATCCGTTGTCACGTTTATACATTCGCCAGCGATACTATGATTGAAAAAGTAGCAGAAGGCAGCCTCCTGGGCACGTCGTATTGGCAGTGTAACACTGAAAAAAAAAACGATCAATGCAAGTTAATTACTGCTTTCACACCAAGCACAATGCTCGTGACAAATTAACTCTGATTTTTTGGGGCATTAATAAATTCAGCCGTTCGTTCATTTCTTCATTCATTCGTACACCTACATTCTCTATGCAAGCATTAAAGAAAACAAGCAATGGAACAATGTTTACGCAGAAGTATGAAGATGTTATACAATCCGTAATGTTCACAAAGAAGAAGCGTATCGTGCCCTGCCGGCGAAATACTAAAGAGACAGCGGAGTTGGTTGGTACCTCGGTAGCCTTGCCGATTCCTATTTTGCTAAGTTGTCCACATTTGTTCTTCGTTCTTCCTCTATTTCATTCTTTTTTTCTGTCCTAGACGCGGGTCTTGCACCGCGATACCGTTTCGTGCAATAAACGTTTATTCCTCCTCCTCCTCCTCCCTGTTTTTGCGTATCTCTGTTGCCAATGTGAATTTATTTTTCTACACTATCTCTATTCTTTTTCTTTCTCGGTCATTCTATCTCTCTCTGTCACTCTGCATTTCTCGCTTCCTCTTTTTAACACGAAACTGTTTAATGCTGGGGTCCACCAAGGCTTCAGTGACGTATTTCCGTCTCGTAAATGACGACGAAATAATACACACGATCAGATGGCAGAGAAAAAAGTTCCGTCAACGGCGGTCGAACCCACTACCTCTCGGTTCACGACAATATATGCCGGGCACACTATCTACAGCGCCACGGTAACACACTCTGGAGGCTTCACAAGCTCACCTTTTATATCTAACACTATGCTCTCACAACGCACTTGGTAAAGCGAAGTAATGCACCATCACCGGGACATCCGCGATTAGCTCGTTCAACGCGTTCTTTCTAGGCGTCCGTCCAATTCCGCGCGTTTCCCATAAAAAGTGCAATTTTGTCGACGCCTTAACACTCCGCCAGGTGGCGACCTTATCCCAAGCGTCGGCCTCGCTCGCAACATCCATCCATACCAAAGATTGTTGTGACACGCGTGCCTGCTTCGGCTGGATTTAATACCGTGTTCGCTACTTACCATCGCACCATGAAAAATCACGGCCGGCCAACAGGGAAGACACAAAGCCCTTCGCGTTTCCTGCTAGTCTGGCCGTGGTGTTCATTAACTCTAACATGCCGCGAGTAGGTGACATTAGCCCTAGTTCGGCGTCCAATCAGTGACGCGCTTCTGGCTGTTACACCGCTTTCTCTGATTCCGCTATCACCTTTAGCCACTACAGCTACCAGAAGCGTCTATGACCACAAGGGTTTCTTTAATCATTGATTATGGACTTTAGTCGTCGGGATGGCGATGCATCACTAAGCGTCAACTTGGGTGCATCCAACGTTTACAGAAATTGGTGCTAAAAAAACCTCCCCATCTCCCGCTAAAGGGAACCATGTGTGGATGCGAAGCAGCGGGGAGATAATCAGCTTGAGCGGGAGGAACGTCGCCGCTTTCATTTCACGGCAGCGGTCCCGGCGCTCATCGCGGCGCTGCGCAGGAGAGAGAATGAGGCGCGCGCGTGCTCCATCATTTTCATACCGCGGAACTACCGTGGCGCCCCCAGCGGAGTATGCAGCTGTCACACCACCTGTCGTGCGCGCCGCTCCGTAGAGGATTCCTAGAGGAGAGGACGGGGGGGGACCGTAGGAGAGGAGAGAGAGGGGGGAGGGGACGTGCATGCGCTGTGGGGGTGTGGGACGCGGAAGCCGCTCCGTAGAGTAGAGGATTCCTAGAGGAGAGAGGGGGAGAGGACGCGCATGCGCTGTGGGGATGTGGGACGCGGGCGCCGCTCCGTAGGGTAGAAGATTCCTAGAGTAGAGAAAGGGGGTGAGCGTAGGAGAGAATAAGGTAGGGGACGCGCATGCGCTGTGGTGGTGTGGGACGCGGAAGGAGGGACGGACTAAGCCCCCCTCCAAACACATGCAAGCAAGATCAAGGAATGGGGTCAACCTGGGCGACAGACACCACCTGCCTAGCCATTGCTAAGCAGCCTCTCTGTGCTCTCGGCCATGACTCTGATGACTGTGATAGTGGTTGACGGCCTTCATATTACTACGGTGTTCTGGTTCGCATAATGCGTGCTTCCCTACTTCATGAATGTGGCCGGACGCGGGACGGCGGACGGGGGACGCGGGAGGGACGGACAGAGCCCCGAGCATAAGATGCTTCGCATCTAAAAGTCGGGTGCATCCACATTCAACGGTGCTATAGCTCTCAAACACCAAAAGACATTGTGCAAGCTCTCTTATACCAATGTACAGTAAATATTCAACTACTTCTGTAAGGGCACGTTTTACTTTCGTGTTATACCGATTCCTATTGCGAAGGGATCAACCATGCTTTTTTAGATGCGAAGCATCTTATGCTCAGGGGCTATGTCCGTCCGGCGTCCCCCGTCCCGCGTCCCGCGTCCCGCGTCCGGCCACTTTCATGAAGTAGGGAAGCACCCATTATGCGAACCAGAACACTGTAGTAATATGAAGGCCGTGAACCCAACCACAGTCATCCGAGTCATGGCCGAGAGCACAGAGAGGCTGCTTAGCAATGGCTAGGCAGGTGGTGTCTGTCG
This sequence comes from Rhipicephalus appendiculatus, assembly GCA_030522465.1. Lineage (NCBI taxonomy): Eukaryota > Metazoa > Arthropoda > Arachnida > Ixodida > Ixodidae > Rhipicephalus > Rhipicephalus appendiculatus. The sequence continues at coordinate 172,664 of JALIZH010009055.1, forward strand.
CCCAGGTTGACCCCATTCCTTAATCTTGCTTGCATGTGTTTGGAGGGGGGCTTAGTCCGTCCCTTCTTCCCGCGTCCCACACCACCACAGCGCATGCGCGTCCCCTCCCCCCCTCTCTCTCCTACGCTCACGCCCTTTCTCTCTTCTAGGAATCTTCTACTCTACGGAGCGGCCCCCGCGTCCCACAGCGCGTCCCCTCTCCTATGCTCTCCTACGCTCACCCCCTTCCTCTACTCTAGGAATCATCTACTCTACGGAGCGGCACCCGCGGCCCACATCCCCACAGCGCATCCGCGTCCTCTCCCCCCTCTCTCCTCTAGGAATCCTCTACTCTACGGAGCGGCTCCGGCGTCCCACATCCCCACAGTGCATGCGCGTCCTCTCCCCCTCTCTCCTCTAGGTATCCTCTACTCTACGGAGCTGCTCCCGCGTTCCACACCCCCCACAGCGCATGCACGTCCCCTCCCCCCTCTCTCTCCTCTCCTACGATCCCCCCCCGTCCTTTCCTCTAGGAATCCTCTACGCAGCGGAGGGCACGACAGGTGGTGTGACAGCTGCATACTCCGCTGGGGGGCGCCACGGTAGTTCCGCGGTATGAAAATGACGGAGCGCGCGCGCCTCATTCTCTCTCCTGTGCAGCGCCGCGATGAGCGCCCGGACCGCTGCCGTGAAATGAGAGTGGCGACGTTCCTCCCGCTCAAGCTAATTATCTCCCCCGCTGCTTCGCATCCACACATGGTTCCCTTTAGCGGGAGATGGGGAATTTTTTAACACGAACGTGTTTTAGGCAGCGGTGCAACAAGACTTCCATGTCGTATTTCCGTTATGGCTATGACGTTGTTAAAGTAGACGCCGAAGGATGAGAAAGAAAAAACTATAAGAGAAAGTTCTCTCACCGAGATCGAACCTACGACCTCTTGGTCCGCGACAATAAACGCCCTGCGCTCTAATGACTGAGCTACTGAGGCTTTGTTTTTCTTCATTTTGCACATGCACTGCACTCTTAAAACGCGCCTTGCATATATCACACATCCTCTCTCTCATGGTGCTCTCTGTTGGCGGGGCTTCGCGGGAGTGGGGTGGTACCGCCGTCTGTGAGCGGTGACGTAATGCGTCATGAGTGACACTTAGCACCGATGGTGAATGACTGGGCGACGACGCAGTTAAAGCATGGCCTTAAAGATGGGCAACCTCGGATATCATGGTTAAAGCGTTTTAATGCCAGCAAAGAACACTGGCCGCGCTGGCATCGGGGGGTCCCCCTAAACGCAGTTACGCTGGCTACGTTCTTTGTCCTTTCGCTTCGTGTTAGCGTGTGACGGCTCGTTGTCGTAGTAGCTCAGTTCCCAGATGCGCCAATAGTGTCTCTCCGCCGCCGACTGCTTAGCGTGCGATAGCACTGACTAATAAAACTGCTGCAATAACCGCTTCAGAAAGGCAATGATATCGACGGGCGAATGTCGTGCATCGTGGAGCGAGACAGGGGCCTGCGTGACGTTGAACGCCTGCGCGCGTTCGAGGCTGAAGCTACGAACCTCTGCCTCCGGTGTTGCTAAAGCGCAGTGTGGTAGTGTAAGCACAGGTGTAGGGTGCAATACTACTCGGGAGCGCACACCATGCCGTTTCTCTCCTTAAGTGACAACGTTCTGAAGGAAGTTCCTCCTCCTCTTCTTCTCTTCACTTCTCATACTTTGGGCCCCATTCGCATCCACCTATATACGCTGAGCCATACTCCCAACTCAGGTTGCCGAAATAGAGTCCCTTTCTCTCTTCAACCTCTGAAGCTCCCTCTCCTTCGTAAGGGCAGCTGTTGGAAACAATGTCGTAAAGACCGTTCGCACTCCCGTCTCGCTTGTGTTGATACCATGATTGCGTGCCACCATCCATTCGCGTTGACAAGGCGGTTATGTCACGCAGCGCGTGGCAGTGGGTTGTCTGTGAGTAGTGTTATCGGTTCGTGAGTGGTGTTATATTTTGCGATCATTACAAGTACACTGCATGGTGGTAATTTTTAGAGAGTGCCAGTGAACAGGCTAAGTTCAGCATGCAGTTCAGCACGATGATGGAAAGTTCAAGGTCAGAAGGCTTACCGTAGCATTACACTTCTCGACGTTAACATTTGGCTCTCGGGTTGTGCTGACGGGAGACGTAGAGTCCTGGCCGGCTGAGTCCAATAAACCTGCAAAAATTGAGATTTTTCTATATTGCTTGACGTAGGCAATGCAAGCAGTCATGTTACTGGTGGTGGTTAGAAGAAGAAAGAGATTCCTAATTTCTGCAGCCCAATAGGGAGCACGGCGCAGCGTCTAGTCATGTTGGGCAAAACGCACCCCTTTGAGCCTATCGCACCTTCTCTCTGATCTTCACAGCATTGTGTTGTCACAGTATGCCGGTAGGTCTCATTACGTCCATTCTGATAGATTGTGCAATAATAATATTACCTGGGGTTTTGCGTCCCAAAACCACGATATGATTATGAGAGACGCCGTAGTGGAGGGCTCCGGAAATTTTGACCATCTGGTGTTCTTTAACGTGCACTTACATCGCACAGTACACGGGCCTCTACCTTTTCGCCTCCACCGAATTATGACCGCCGCAGCCGGGATCGAACCCGCGACCTTCGGGTCAGCAGTCGATCACCTTAGCCATTGATCCACCGTGGCGGACAGATTGTGTAAGGTATCGCTGTTAAAGCACAAACCACAACAGCGGTAAATATGGCTCTTAATGTCTGTTAGTCCGCCACAGACACACAAAAAAAATCCCGCAAAATAAGTGCATATTTATTTCACTCGCTTTTTCTCAAGACTAACACCACACTACTATTACTGATCATCACAAGTGTTTCTTGTATTATTTTTAGGTACACCAACTCGATATGTCATCACAATATGCCTTCATCAGTCTGCTTAATCATCATTCTTGGTATAATATTGACCCGTCCTAGCGGCGGCGGCGGCCGCATTTTCAATGGAATCGAATATGCTTGAGGCCCGTGTACTTATATTTAGGTGCACGTTAAAGGGGCCCTGCAACACTTATTCATGTAGCCATGGAATTGATTCACTAAAGGAGCTTATTGCCTCACGAATTCACCGCCGCAAAAATTTTTAGAATCCGTCCAGCACGAGTGGAGTTACAAAGATTTGTCGCACGCTACAATTGCATTCTCGCTTCTCTCGTCCCGACGAAAGCGCTGGAAGCTAAGCAGGGAGGGATGGCACGGGGGAAGGAAATACGTCACGGGCGCCTCGTGACCTTGAGCACTTTTAAATGCGAAGCATTTCTTAGCGAACTTCGGCGACTTTGAGCGTATCTATCTATCTATCTATCTATCTATCTATCTATCTATCTATCTATCTATCTATCTATCTATCTATCTATCTATCTATCTATCTATCTATCTATCTATCTATCTATCTATCTATCTATCTATCTATTTAGCCGCCTACGACTTTGTGCTCTCCTGGCCGTATCGTTAATGGGATTTATACCAAATTTGGTATGGCATAACATGACTGTATGAAGAACATAAATGGCTGGTCATATCATGAAAATCATGACTAACTTGTCATGAAAAGTATGATTTACATGCCACGCTCATGGCACGCTCGCGGCCGTTTCGTTAGCTTGACATACACCAAGTTTGGGATTGAGTGACATGACTGTATGACGAACATAAATGACAAGTGGTAATATGGAAATCATGACTTCATGAGCGACATGACTTGCATTCCACGCTCATGGCGCGCTCGCGGCCGTTTCGTTAGCTTGATATACACCAAATTTGGTATTGAGTGACATGACTGTATGACGAACATAAATGACAAGTGGTAATATGGAAATCATGACTTGTCATGTGCGACATGACTTGCATGCCACGCTCATGGCGTGCTCGCGGCCGTTTCGTTAGCTTGATATACAGCAAATTTGGTATTGAGTGACATGACTGTATAACGAACATAAGTGGCAGGTGGTAACATGAAAATCTTGGCATGCATGTCATCTACAATGCCATTTACATGCCACGCTCATGGTGCGCTTGCGTCCAGTTTGCTAGCTTGACATACACCAAAATTGGTATATCGCGACGTGACTGTATGACGAACACAAATGACAGGTCGTAACATGTAAAACATGACATGCAAATTATGTAAAGCATGATTTGCTCCTTCCTGGCTGCTTCGCATTAAATCGATTCCCACAGTGCGTGGGATCTGCCGGTTTTTTCTCTTTCTTTTTCACCGAATACGCGGCTTCTCAGGGCGATAGCGCGCGCGCACGCGTGGACAAGTCGCGACCTCCCGCGGCGGACCGAGTAACTACCGAGCGCGCCATGCTCAAATCAGCCAATGGCTGATACAATGGCGGTGAAGAGTGATTTTTGAACTTGCAGCGTCATTTGTCGAGAGAAGAGAAAGCAATTTTTAGCTGACTTTGAGAATTTATTGTGAATTCCAGGCCGTGTGCTGCGCTATAATATTTGGCTCGCGTGTTCTCGGGAGCCTCGACTACCGATCGCCAGCGTTTTCTGACCATGCTCAAAAAGTGTTGCAGGGGCCCCTTTAAAGGGGCCCTCAACACTTTTTCAAGTACCCATGGAATGGATTCACTAAAGGAGCTTATTGCCTCACGAATTCACTGCCGCAAAAATTTTTGGAATCCGTCCAGTACGAGTGGAGTTACAAATATTTCTCGCACGCTGCAATTGCATTCTCTCTTTTCTCGTCCGGTCGAAAGCGCTGGAAGCTAAGCAGGGAGGGATGGCACGGGGAAAGAAAATACGTCACGCGCGCCTCGTGATCTTGAGCGCTTTTTCTCTTTTTTTTTCTTCGAATACGCCAATTTTCATTGCGATCGCGCGCGCACGCGTGGACAAGTCGCGGCCTCCCGCGGCGGCCTCTGTAACTACCGAGCGCGCCATGCTCAAATCAGCCAATGGCTGATGCGAGTGATACTCTCGTCGGTGACGACACTGACGAGTGATTTTTTGAGAGAAGAGAAAGCAAGTTCTGGCTGACTTTGAATTTATTATGAATTCCACGCCGCGTGCTGCGCTATAATATTTGGCTCGCGTGTTCTCGAGAGCCTGGACTACCGATAGGCAGCGTTTTCTGAGCATGCTCAAAAAGTGTTGCAGGGCCCCTTTAAAGAACCCCAGGTGGACGAAATTTCTGGAGCCCTTCACTACGGCGTTTCTCATAATCATATGGTGGTTTTTGGACGTCATACCCCAGCAATTATTATTATCATTCCGCCGGTTCCAATTCATCTGTAATTCGAAATATCTATTTTTTTATCGCAAACACCAGAAAACGTAGGTTGTTGAAACCATGCCAATGATGTTTTAAAGGTTGCGATAAGCTAGAGAAGACATGCGCCGCCCTGCAGGCAAAAAAGCGAGCAGGGGACAGAAAATAGATCGAAAAAAAGCTTGTTTCGCAAATCACGCGAACAAATTTACAGACCACCGTACTTGTGTATTACAGAATGTTCCTTTCAACTGCGACCGCTGCTACTTCGAAGAAGCAGGTCGTAGCACCTACGATCGATGCATTGACTGGATGTGAGTGCACGCTTAAATTCGTCCAGTTCGCACGAAGTGGCTAAAATATCTATTCCTTCCAGTATGCAGGCTAGCAGTTTTGCTTAAGTTCGCAGTGTTGCACATACACACGCACAAAGGAACTCTTCTATTGGTTGAGCCTTTCTATGTAAACTGTTGTGGAAACGCATGCGTAACCCACCCTTCAATTAGCTTTTAAAAAAAGATAAATAATAAATGAAATGCTTTCACAGTTATCCTTCGCGCAAACCCATGCGTGTGGCTGATTGACAGGTGGCGCAGCAATTCCTGAGAACGCGGAAACAAGCTTTCTGTTCATCGCCTTCTGCGTAACAATCTGCTGTTTGCTTTGATTTCCGGCGCTTGCTTTTGCTCGCTCTTTCGTGTGTTATTTGCACACCTTACCGTCTTTCTCGGTGCATCTCCAAAAAGTTGTACGCGACGTTTCACTTAGCATCCTGAATACGTTACTTCGCACAGCTTAAAATGATACTGCTTTTTTTGGTGTGTTATCCTTTCGTCAATAAAAATTTGAGCGCGCACGTGCGAACCGGTCGATACTGTGTTTTTATCAACGTTTTACAATTTTTGGATTGTAGCGACGTCCTGACACAATCCCTCCCGTGACTAGATTATTTTTCTTCGGGAATAACATGTTGTCAGGGCTTCCCAACTGGTTTGCGACGTATGTCGGAAGAAAAAATCCCACACCGGACATCTCAGGGAACGGCTGTGCCAGCGTTATACAGCGCATTCTGCGTTCCACCGACCTTGATGAACTACTAATAGGTCAGCGGAACGCAGGCGCTCCGAATAGGTCCAAAAGAATCTGCGCAAAATCCCGGTGACGATCTACAAGTAGTAAATTTTGAGGCACAGAACACCCTCCTATGATTTTCGATGCTTCGTAATGCCAACTCTGTTAAGTATACCCCCCCACTCTTAGATCGCATCACTTAGTTTGCACTGCCAACAGAATTCTGCGTCGACTGCCGGCTTTGTGGTTACGGTGCTCAGCTGCATGCTGACACGTAAGACGCGGGTCGCAGCCTGATGGAAGGGAAACATTAAAGTACCTTGTACAGTGTGGTGTTAGTGTTTGTTAAGGAATACCAAATGGTCATAATTATAATCATATTGTGGGCGCGTAAAAGATACAAGAACTTGCGAAAAACGTGCACCAAGTGTTTTGCGCCGATTGTATTGTGTAATAGCGTTGTACTAAAAATGCCCTTAACTCGCGGGAACAAAACAAGCAGGTTTACTCTGTCGAAAACGCCAGTAGATAAGCATGGAGATGGCTTCCGTTATTGATTGAATTGTGCATTTGACAATGCGTATATTAAGCGCTAAGTATGACAGGATATCGTTTATTGTAAAATTTGAAGTGGTTGATCGTTTTTCTACGTACACCTCCGGAGAACACAGTTAAGTATACGGCGTGATAAAGGCCGCCTCTTTGTCCGCCTCGGTGGAACAGTGGCTACGGTGCTAACCTGCTGACCTAAAGATCACGGGTTCAAACCCGGCCGTGGCAGTGGCATTTCGATGGAGGCGGAATGGTTGAGGCCCGTGCAATGTCAGTGCATGTTAAACACCAGATGGCCACAATTTCCGGAGCCCTCCACTACGGCGTCTCTCATAACCATATCGTGGTTTTGGGACATAAATCCCCATATATTACTAATTATTATTAATACCGAATCATGATAAATTGCTCCACGATGTGCGCTCGCCGCTCAGTTTGCGTTCAAGCGAGCGCCAGCGTGAATGTTGGCACTGGCTTATTGGATGTGGAGGAATGCCGGAAAGCTGCATCAATTGTGGTCATGCGCAGTGGTTGAGCTGTCAGTTCTGTCACACATGCCAGCTGACTTCTGATTGTTTCTCGGTTACATTTAAAGGGACCCTGAAACGGTTATTTGAAGCTATGTCAGCGTTTAGACTAGAGCATCATCGAACCATTGGCACCACAAATTTAGCGGCACGCCGTGTACCAAGGCGGCTACGGGCAATTATATCATACCCTCCTTCTCACCCCTGCCTTGCCTCCTCAACTCATGAGACACGCTGGCATCGCTGGCGATCGCAGAGCTCACGTGAGCACACTCGACGATTTGAGCTTCGCCCAGTGATGACCTCCGAGATTGCACGCCGACAGGTTGCGTGCGTCTCGGAGACCATAGCTCAGTGTGCCTGGCAGCACGCACGCCGTCTGGCAACAGAGACATCGCGGAATGGTTGATATCTGCTCCGACAGGTGCCGCCACCCTACCAGCCAATTTTTCGTGCGCGCACACCGCAGCCCCATTGACGTCACCAGCAGCCCCAATGACGTCGTGCCGACACTGCATGTCGTACTCGCAAGGGGCGGTTGAAAACGCGTTGGGCTGAGCCGCAGTGATCTGCAGCGATTCGCAGCTTTATAGCGTTGTAATAAATTACACAGTGTAAGCAGAGAGCTTAAATTAGTCTGTAAATGAGCCTTAGGACTTGGTCTACTGGCTCAATGTGTTTGTACAAAATCGTGAAAACCGTTTCAGGGACCCTTTAAATTTAAGCCCGCGGTGTCTCGGCTGCCTCTTCTCGCACACACACCGGTATGCAGCGTTTCATGGCATTGAATAATACATTGAGTTGAGGTTGACTTGTCTTGAAGTCTTAAATATTGGCACTAGAGGCTAAAGGATATATAGCAGGGGTCTCAAACACGCGGCCCGCGAACCTCTTGCGTGCGGCCCGATGCCCGCACATCGCTACGTTCGTCCCATATTTTTTTTATTTCCGTAATAAGTACGTTCGCGAGCTACACAGGCATGACTGGTCTAAACATTGTTTTCGTGAAGCACCCCATGTGGTCACCATGTGGTGAAGCGTAACCGTGAAACAAAAAACAGTATTTCCGAATCGGCGTCCATATTTTAAGAAATGACCCGTATATGAGATATGGGAAAAGTTCTCTTTTCAGTGGTAGTGTTTGCTGACAATGTGTGCCAACTAACCCCCCCCCCCCCCGCTCTTACACATTCTTCCCTGACCCCGCCCTCGCGGGACTAAATTCTGCGACTGCGGCCCGCTGCCTGAGATGAGTTTGAGACCCCTGATATATAGCCACACAAAACGTATTTGCTCCTTATTACAGTTTGGTACGCAGGCCGATCAACTCCGGGATCACCAGGAACACCAACCCCCCTTGCTATAACAGTCTTGTGTGCTGCGGAGAATCGATGAATGAAGAATAACGAAAACAGGAAAACAGGGCGGGGGTCAATGTAGGATACTGTGAATGAATGGGGGGGGGGGGGGGGGGAACTGTGGCCTCCTTCCCTGCACTCCATACCTAATTCGATTTCGCCCGGATACGTGCTGATTTCGTGCGTACGGTCACTGCTCGAACTGGCGCATTATAAGGCCTCCGTTTTTTTTTTTTTTTTTTTTTTTTTTTTTTTTTTGGTTATGACTTTCCAGCAAACCTCGCCGCCCGCTAGTTGGTTTATGTTTGAGCGCGCCACAGCAGCACGCGCTTAAACCGCCCCGCTCAAGAAATATATATATATATATATATATATATATATACATATAATAAAATGCGTGATAGGTTTGACAGCGGAGGGAGAAAGGAGGTTTCTTCTGCTGACAGTAGGCGCTCTGGCCTACCCTGCCCTCCGCTTCCGCAGCCTTTGGTCGCTGTTGCAGGCGTTGACGGAGCCAGTGCAGGGGGGTGGTTGCAGCCTCAGTATATTCTCCTATCGTGAAAACACCCAGTTGACAACCACTGCGGATTTCCGTTGTAGAGCGCTCCTTGCATCCCACACCTCTACCACATTGTTACGGAGATCACGAGTGAAGAGTGGAGGGAAAAATAAAAGAACGAGTACATTACAACATTTACGATGCACTGTGGCACAGAATGGCTCACAGTATATCGCGCGGTCGGATCAGCTCATGACTTGTCCAGCGGGCCCGCGAGGTGGCCAGCCGGCTTGGCTTGCCGGTTCCTACGTGTGATCGAGGTGATTGAGCCGGGTGCTTGACCCCATCTCTATTCGCAGGACCACATCATGCGGTTTTCTAATAAATTCAATTACATGCCACCTTCTTCTTTCTCTGTTTCAAGATGTTGTTCGGTGGCGTGCTCATCCACAATGCCTCGTAACAGTATACAACCCATTAATTTATTGAATTCGTTATTGGGGGGAAAATGTTGAAAACTAAGGCCTATTACAACTTCGATCGCTTGTTCTGGTGATGAAATAAATTAATGAAAATCTTTTATACTGGTAGAGTCCCCCCATAGTGTGCCTGACGTGTAGCAGGTAAAAAAAAATACTAAAACTGTACACATGCCATGGGGCGGCCGCACCAAGTACTTTAAAAAATTACACCATCTCCCGCTAAACGGGAACCATGTGTAGATGTGAAGCAGCGGGCGCTAACGCTTACACTGGCGGCGGCGTTGACGCTGGCGCTCATCGCAGCGTTGCGCAGGAGAGAAAACTGGGGAGGCGCAAAGCACGCAGTGATGGAGCGGTGTTTCCTACTGGAACATGCCAATCGCTGCTAATGGGCAATGAGAGACAGAAGACTCCGACTGGACACAGAGACCCGCAGTCCGCTTTTAGTTAACGCGCACGCTGCGTATTTTAAAGACGATAGTCTTTCTTGGGATACCTAAACGGAGAAATTTTGGTCTGTCTGTCTGTTTGTCTGTTTGTCGGCACGTCACACGAATCAGCTAGCTGGCCAAAGTTTAACCCCCCTGCCTTACGACCTCCAATCTTGACCGAGAAGCATGTGTTCATACGGGTGAGCGTGGGCAATTAAAAATCAAATATTACGCATACCTGAGGCACAACATCAATACCTTAGTACTATTCACAGTGTTCCTTTAAAACAAAATCTATAGATACGTAATTATAAAGATCCTAGTGTTTATTACGCGGCGCTGAGAATGCGCCGTTGTGTACAAAACAAGTCTAGGCCCAGTGATTTAACGACGCTGTGGTGCTGCCACCTGGCAGCAGCATAGTTCAACACAAGCCGATGTTCCTCGGTAGCGCTGTAGATGGCGTCCTCTTCTGTTTTATCAATGCCAGCCAGATGCGGCTGATTCATCGTAGAAGAGCGCTGTCTCAGGCAAGGCAAAACATATATGGCCGCTTGATGAAATACGACCCACTCTACAAGACATGATCAGAGAACGCAAAGAAAAGACCGACGACCAAATTTCAGCGGATAAACGCCGGCGTCCGTCTAAGCGTGCCCGGAAAACGTCCGAAAAACGAGCCCAGCGGCTAGCCCAGCTATTAAATTGTGGTACTCATGCCCCTCATGCAGTGCAGTCGGCACAAGACTATCGTCTTTCGACGACATTTGCAGCGAAGCACGCAGATACGCGGCCAAATTTTTTATTGTTCAACAACGCATAGGAGAAATCTCCCACCGGCACCACCTTGCAGGTCAAAATCTATTGCCATATATACGGAGTGGCCACTGAACGGTTGTGCAGCGCGCGCAGTCGGTTTTTTCAAATAAGAAATTCGCTAGCAGACGCTGCGTGCGTCGGCGTCGCGAGGCGAGAGAGGGGGGGGGACGAGCAGGAGAAAAGAGAGAGGGGGGGGGGACGCGCATGCGCAGTGGGAGTGTGGACGCCGCGGGCAGGGATGCCTAGAGGAGAGAGGGGGGTAGCGTAGGAGGTGAGAGAGGAGGGGAGGCGCATGCGCAGTTGGGGTGTGGTTGCCGCAGGGAGGGATGCTTGGAGGAGAGAGAGGAGAAAGGAGGTTTTTATTTAATTATTTTTTTTTGAAAGGGTTTGCGCATGCGCAGTAAGGGAGGCCACGCCGCACACCACCACCAACGGATTAAGCTTCGCCATAAGATGCTTCACATCTAAAAAGACATGCGCAATACTACTCTCTGCACTGATTCCTGTGTACACATGTGTTCGTGATGCAATTACACCAACACAAATGGTGTGACAGCAGTATATTGCAAGCAACACACCAGTACTTTAGTTTTCAATATAAGTAAAGAAAATGGCAAAAATACATACAAATTTCGTTTACCAGCGTAAACTATTCTAATTTTAAACTGCATTGTATTCCCCATTCCCAAACCGCATTACCAAAAACGTAACGCACCTCGCGAATAAAAAATATATCGGTGATATACACCCGCTATTTTGCATGTTAACTGCGATATTAAGTATGAGTGGTATACTTACACTGCCTGCAGGACAACGGCTGCAAGTATAGCAGATCTGATTGGCACAGCGACAGCCATTTTGATTCAAGATAGTTTCCGTTCTTGCTTGATAGTTTGGGTGAATCCTTCGCTCTCTTATATACAGCTCGTTGAGGATGCGGAAATATAGTGAGTCCTCAATTTACGATAATTATCGGTTATACCCAGATGACGCTCGCGTTCAGGAGAAGCGCGCACGTAAATATCGTCTTTCCGGGTGGAGATCAATAACCATGAGTCTTTGAACTGCTGCCTGCTACATCAGTAACACTTTCGTCATATCCTTCTTTTCCGCTCGTGAATGGCGTCAAGCGCTTAGTGACGCTTTAGTCAGAGAGCATTGATCTTATGTATTGCCTTTCATGCCACACAAACATGATTTTTTTTTGGCTGAACAGAAAAAGCCAGCAGATCCCACGCACTGTGGGAATCGATGTAATACGAAGCAGCCAGGAAGGAGCAAATCATGCTTTAAATAATTTGCATGTCATCTTTTACATGTTAGGACCTGTCATTTATGTTCGTCATACAGTCACGTCGCGCAATACCAATTTTGGTGTATATCAAGCTAGCCAACTGGACGCAAGCGCATTATGAGCGTGGCATGTAAATGGCGTTGTAGATGACATGCATGCCAAGATTTTCATGTTACCACCCGCCACTTACGTTCGTCATACAGTCATGTCACTCAATCCCAAAATTGTTGTATATCAATCTAACAAAACGGCCGCGAGCGCGCCATGAACGTGGAAGGTAAGTCATGTCGCTCATGACATGTCATGATTTCCATATTACCACTTGTAATTTATGTTCGTCATACAGTCACGTCACTCAATACCAAGTTTGGTGTATATCAAGCTAACGAAACGGCCGCGAGTGCGCCACGAGCGTGGCATGTAAATCATGTTGTTCATGACATGCACGTCATTATTTGCATGTTACCACCTGTCATTTACGTTCGTCATACAGTCACGTCACTCAATACCAAATTTGGTGTATATCAAGCTAACGAAACGGCCGCGAGCGCGCCATGAACGTGGCATGTCAATCATACTTTTCATGACAAGGTAGTCATGATTTTCATGATGTGACCAGCCATTTACGTTCGTCATACAGTCATGTTAATGCCATACCAAATTTGGTATAAATCCCATTAACGATACGGTCAGGAGAGCACAAAGTCGTAGGCGACTAGATAGATAGCTAGATAGATATACACCAAATTTGGTATTCAGTGAAATGATTGTATGACGAACATAAATGACAAGTGGTAATATCGAAATCATGACATGTCATGAGCGACATGACTTGCATTCCACGCTCATGGCGCGCTCGCGGCCGTTTGGTTAGCTTAATATACACCAAATTTGGTATTGAGTGAAGTGATTCTATGACAAACATAAATGACAAGTGGTAATATGGAAATCATGACTTGTCATGTGCGACATGACTTGCATGCCACGCTCATGGCGCGCTCGCGGCCGTTTCGTTAGCTTGATATACACCAAATTTGGTATTGAGTGACATGACTGTATGACGAACGTAAATGGCTGGTCATATCACGAAACTCATGACTAACTTGTCATGAAAAGTATGATTTACATGCCACGCTCATGGCGCGCTCGCGGCCGTTTCGTTAGCTTGAGATACACCAAATTTGGTATTGAGTGAAATGATTGTATGACGAACATAAATGACAAGTGGTAATATCGAAATCATGACATGTCATGAGCGACATGACTTGCTTTCCACGCTCATGGCGCGCTCGCGGCCGTTTCGTTAGCTTGATATTCACCAAATTTGGTATTGAGTGAAATGACTGTATAACGAACATAAGTGGCAGGTGGTAACATGAAAATCTTGGTATGCATGTCGTCTACAATGCCATTTACATGCCACACTCATGGTGCGCTTGCGTCCAGTCCTCTAGCTTGACATACACCAAAATTGGTATATAGCGACGTGACTGTATGACGAACACAAATGACACGTCGTAACATGTAAAACATGACATGCAAATTATGTAAAGCATGATTTGCTCCTTCCTGGCTGCTTCGCATTACATCGATTCCCACAGTGCGTGGGATCTGCCGGCTTTTGTTAGCGTATTCCGCCCTATTCTTTTTATGACAATCAGCAGGTAACAACTAGTTCCAACTACTTCAAATTTAACGCATGCCGCTGCTTGCTATTCGCCATTACTTGCTGACAGTTTCATGCGCTTTCGGTGTTAGTTTACGTTTAAACCTGAAACAGTCGCGACTTATAAAAAAATGCCCCCCTGTACATATTTATAATTAAGTCGGAGCCTAAAAGGACCATTCCACCGATCCTTGTTGAACTTTATGCACGAGTTCAACTTGTTTGTTTATGTGTGATGAGCCTCACGTGTTATTATGTACGTTTTTATGCCAAAGGGCAGTCTTTCGAATAAAAAACAAACAAAAAGTCGGAGCCTCCATGAAGTTCTTATGTGCTTCTGCGTGTAATTGGCCAACTATACAATTCAGAGAAAAGTGCTCCGTTGGCGCAAGTATTCTTTGTCTCGCTGTTAGTATTTCAGTTGAATTACTGGGACGCGGAAGAATTAGTAGCCATTTTATCAAGTTGATAAATTATCATCATCTTCTTCTTCGTTATCATTATTGTTAGCTTATTCTGTGTCGACAGGCTGGACGAAGACCACTCCCAAAAATCCTCACTTGTCCTATCTTGCTTGAAGTGATTCTCTTTTATGCCTGCGAATTCCTAATTTTGTCACTATAAAATGTGAAAAAAAAATCCAGTATATCTCACTCATTGTGGAAAAACTGAATTCATGCAAATCAGTCAGCAAGTAACTGCCTATTCTGCATTTTTTGTTGGCTTTGGGCCAAACTTTTCAAGGCTGGATCGACGTGTTTGGTGTAAAAGGTGTAGTGTGCGTATCGTGCGCTTACTGCGCGCGTCCAACTACAATAAGCACTTAGGGGGTAGATTTCATGGTTTCATGGGACGTCAGCACTCACGTCAGAGCAGAGACGTCAGTTTTGCGGAAACGAAGTGCACGCTACGGTGCAATGGCTTGCATACACTGCTTAGTGTTTGTGTCTTATTCTTCCGGAACGACCAATGCTTCACTATTTACCTCAGCGACACTGGTTCCTGAACTCTAGCGCGTTAAAATTTTCCGTGTCGGCTCTCGCCGTTCCTAAGTTGATAAATGATGTTAATCATCTGTGTCGCACCCCCACAAGCCAATGCCCGGCTACTGCAGCGGCAGCTACGTGGTTGAACGTCCACTTTTAATGCGCTAGGCACCGGGTTCGATTACCACTGACGACCAGAAACCCACTGGTTTTTTTAAGGGGCAGAGTAATACACCGACTTTCCCCTCGGTTGCTCATGGGTATTCATAACGAAAGGGGGTCCAATAAGGTTCTGTAAAAGCCCCTCGACACACCTTAACCCACCACAGCCTTAGCGAAATAGTCGAGCGTCCGCCGCTGCTGTGGAAGCCCGCGATTTGCTGACACCACTCACCAACGCCGGTAAAATAAGTACCAAGCGCGCTTCCCGTCTGGTGCTCTGCAGAACGAAGTACGCAGTCTATTGGGAGGGAACCCATCCTTTGGGAATTTAAGGGTACGGGACGGCCAGATCTAAAAATAAAGTCATTCCGCTTTTTCTTTTCAAGGGCATGTGCAGGAAGCAGAAAGACACTAATACTTAAAAGATAGAGAATGAGAAAATGTCTCATTGGACGTTTTGCAAAACCGATCTACGGATTTCTATATGGAATTTTTGGTGTATCTTCGTTGCATTAGGAATCATTAAATCTACCCTAATTAAACAGAACACAAAAACAGTGGGACGTACTCCATGCAATAGTCGCCATTTTGCATGTCCTGGTGCTGTCATAAAATACGTCGGGATATTTTCAAACTCTGGCTATAGTTAGCTAGGACACTCTGTATAGTTGCACATTTGTTTTTTTATGATGACAGTGATTGTGTTTCGCCTGCTAAGGCTCGGCTCCAATTCCGCTTTGGCAAACTATAAGTCTTGAAGGTGATACCCGATTTTAATTAGACTGCATAATCTATCCAAACGCCTCCATAAGATCTGAATGTTACGTAAGAACCAGCAATTCCGGCCGAACACAATGACGCGTACACATATGACCAACGTTTCAGCAGTCGATGATAGTGTGAAGGCCGACTGCTTCAGTCACCGCTGTAGCTGTGTTTTGAGTCTTGTCAATTTCACAAGCTTACTACGGAGAAGTTTATTGCCTGCCTAAAGATTCGGCTGTGAGGTTCTTCACAGTCACAACATCCTAGCATACTTTGTCTGTTTGTCTAGAAATAAAGTCGTTGTGAGATGATCGAGTGTGGTTTTGTTTTTGGCACGCTTCTCAGTTAGCAGTTCCGCTTATAATAAGCGGATTTGGGCTTTTTTTTTTTGCCCGAGTTACTCGTAGAATTTTACAGTCGGTTGTCGCGTTTTTAAGAGAGTGGCACTGCTGGGTCCCGGCTTGTCGTCCATCCACCTGATGTGGCGTGATCACGCTCACAATCAAACGCTCAGTACAGGCCTAAAACAAGGCTAGCAATGCTCAAAACCGGGTTACAATAAACGAAGAAAGTCAAGTATTGCATAACTGACAGAAATAGCCAAGAAGCAATCCGTATAATTTCCTAAAAATTGCTGAAAAACGTTTCGGAAGCCTGCGGCTGACTCTGGCGCTGCGCAAAGAGGGTGCCACCACCACGACAGGCGCGTGATTGCTCGTCACACCAGCACTTCTCTAGGGCCCAATGAGCAAGCGCCGTTTGGCAAACCGCTCCCGGAAAAGACAACGTCGAGACGTCCACGCGACTCTAAATCCCGAGCTCAAGGCTCAGTGAACAGCCGCTGCTTGACAAGCGCGACAAGCATAGCGACATCAGCCTGTGCCTCGCCAAGTGAAGGCTCAATTGAGGAGCTGCAGAACTTAAGCAGCGAAAACAGAAGCCAGGAATCGTTAAAGCTCAGACCGCTGCGGCTCGTCAGCGCAGGCAAGCCAATCTTAAACTCAACGCAAAGCAAGCCCAAGTTGAACGTCTACGTCGCCAGACCAATCCAGCCGTGGTGCGTGAGAAGGCAGCTGCCGCGCAACGCCAATAGCGCCAGAACAACCAAACCGCCTCTTCCATGCTCGAAAACGCAACCGCAGTGTAACAGCATCCAATCGTCATTGCACATTACCGCACATCTCATGACGTTAAAACCGCACGATACAGTAATACTCACATTGCAATAACAGAAGTCGTAGCACCAAAACAATAACAACAGCGTGACGTCAATCGCTGGGTGTCCGCGCTACGCACTTCCTCAGGTTTCACAGTAGTGGAGCTGCAGCATTTTTTTTTGGGGGGGTGGGGGAGGCTGATTTCTATTTTTTCCATTAAATATAATCATTTTAGTGATCATAACGTTCACGAAGAGCGCGTTTGTCGTTCACTAATAGCGCGTTTGTTGAAGACTTTAAGTAAGTAAGTGTTACTTACTTTAAGTAAATAAGTCAACCATACATTGGGGAAATCAAGAAGTAACACTAATCCATGCACTGGCAAACGTGCATCCAACCGAATGGAGGCTATCCTGGAGTCAATGTCAAAATGTAAATATGTGCGGTCGTTTGTAGTTGAGCATATTTTAACTGCACAAAATAATCAACTTGATTTCTTCAACTCCCATTCATATTTGAGTGACACTTTATATTACAATTAAAAATTTCCCAAATGAGGAAAATATTTCCGCTATTTTCGGGCTTCTCAAAAATCACTCCACTTTTTGGGGATTCTTTTGTGATGATTATTTCATTGTTGGCTCGGTAGCGTCAGGCAACGCTGGTACGCTTTGTCATGTTCGGTATAAATTGCTTCACGCACATGGTATAATTACTCACCTACTCGTGCAGCTTTCGATCCCCCGCCAGGAGGTCATTTGCTTCTTTTGACATTTAATTGCAAGCATTTAAAACTGTGATCTTGTGTGTGCAAGTTAGCGTCTTCAGCATACCCTCGCTTCATGCGAAATTGTTATACTTGGTGTGTATTGCTGTCACTTGCGCCACAGTACAGCCTGCATACCCGAGAGACACATTTTAGTGCGCTTTAAACGTCGTACATGTCACAGCACCATGTGCATGTGCGCTATACTTTGTGCACCGAAGGACACTTACTTCTAGAAACATCCGCGAATGTTCTGTCTAGGACGCCAAATTGACGTTCTTTCGAACTAAATACAAGTGACCGGCAAGTTAGCAATATCGTCGGGCAAGCAACGCCGCTGTGGCTATCCTTGTTCATTTAAGTCTACTTTCCTTAAATCGTAAACGCTTTAAAGCTTTTAAAATTCAAGTTCACAAAATTTGACATTGACACGTCGCGTGTACTCGGGTATCTAGTTAAAAACATTCCATTTTATTACCCCGACGCAATTACTGAAAACTGATTAAAAATAGCTCTACGATTAAAAATGATTAAAAATAGCTCTCCATGATTAAAAATAGTTCTACGACGCGCAACTGCGTTGCGTGGCTAACGTGTCCCTAATTTCGCGTACCCAACTTGCGCTCGCCCCGCGAGAAGAGAGAGAACACAACTTTATTAAGGCGAAAGCCTTTAATGTCTCATGCTCACGTCCGTCCGGTGTCCGTCCGGTGTCCGTCCGTGTGTCCGTCCGTCCGTCCGTCCGTCCGTCTGTCTGTCTGTCTGTCTGTCTGTCTGTCTGTCTGTCTGTCTGTCTGTCTGTCTGTCTGTCCGTCCGTCCGTCCATTCGTCCATGTCTGTCCGTCCGTCCGTCCGTCCGTCCATCCGAGCTCTGGCAAGGAGCCAGGTGGCCGCCGGGGTGCGCAAACGGACGCCGGTCGCGTCGGACTCTACAGCGCTCGCGCTTTGCTTGCGTAGCGTCGCTGTGCCCAGCGTTTGCAATCATTCTGACCGACGCCGTCTCAATGGACACAGGCGTTCACGGAATACACTTTCGAATTTACAAAGGGTCCGTCAATTTAAGCGCTGGAACGCGGATGGCGTTTGGCACGATGCGCAAAGCGCGAGAAAATACTAACGCATGCGAACGGAGGAAGATTAGTCTCGCGTCTCGCTGCGATTCGCGGTAAAAAATCAAAAAAGAAAACACGCACACACTCGGTTTGTGTGTTATCCCAGTGAGAGTGTAAAAGAAAAAAGACATGGCATAGTCAGTGGAATGGCCACACGCTTTCGCCGAACACACTTTGGAATGTACAAAGTGTCCTTCAATTTTTTGTTGTCAGACTAAGGAGGCAGGTGATCCGCCAGGCTGAACTTGGCGGCCACCTCCTCTGCCCTCTGTATGGCCTGGAGCTGAACTGCCAGGCTGGTGGAGGTCATAACCACCTCCTACCGCTCTGGCGAGAAAGTGGCCAGGAGATCGAGAGAGCGGGGATCTTCCCTGCAGGCCCAGAGAATGTGACTGCGTGTGGCTATTCACCCGCAATGCGAGCAACGGGGATCAATCGTGTCGGGGTATATGGGTCATTCCACGCCAAACGTGCCAAACATTGCGCTCGACCCTCTCCTATTGTATTGTAAAAAATTGTGGACGTTCATATCAGTGTACTCTTTGCCCTCGGAAAGTATTTTTTGGAAAAAAAAAATGTTGTCTATTAAGTGATTTGAGTTTTGCCGTAGTGGGTGAAACCGAGGTTGCGAAAAATACAGTACTTCACGGAACGCCTTAAATATCTGCTATTTGCTTGAAAAGAAATGGCACTATCTAATTATCACCCATTGACGACCACTGCTATGTCTCACGATGTGCTTTGTGCTGAAGCAATGCTGCTATTCTGCGCTCATTTTGATTATTTTTTTAAAATTCTACAAATATTACAGACACAATAGGACTATATCACATGACTGGACAGTTGGCAGTAAGCATGTCGAAAAAGTATTAAAATCAATGACCGAGTAGTTGCGAAGTGGAAGGGGCGCAAACATTAAAAAATGTGTGAAATGCCCCATGTTCAGGCACATGTAGTGTGGTGATGCAGTTCAAGTAAAAATGCACGCTTGGGCTCATGTATAGGAGTAAACAAAGGAGATTTATTTGTGAAAGTTTATTCGGAGTAATTTTTGTTTTAGGCGAGAAACAAAAATTTATGTTGAGTGTTCGCGGCCGCGGGCCCGTAAGTCCGCTTCACTGCGCCGCCTCACGTCATTGGGGCAACGGAAGTATGCGGCGCCCACGCGGGTGGCAAGATCGTGTGCTGTTGTGAGTTTCCTGTTTTCGACACGCATTCTTCGGCTTTCCTCGGTGCCGCCGACGAAGTGTCAGGGAAAACGAGAGAAAACGAGACTTCTGTAAGAACACGTTTCACTTTCGTGTTATACCGATTCCTATGACGGAGTGATCAACCATGTTTTGTAATCGGCTCATCTAGTTACAAAAACAGACTGCAAATAACCAAGCTTCTGTATTTTTCTTCTTGTCGCTTTTATGGTTCGGTGGTCGCCACCGCCGAGCCCGTGCTGTGTTCTAACGTTGCTAGTCAACGGCGCCGCGAGTTTTTTCGGGGGGGAAGCTCCTTAGGGCCTAGCCTTGTCGTCGTCCGCGTACGTCACGGGGAGACTCGTGGATGTGAGACACAGACATAGGTTTAACAATAGACTAATGTCAGTCATAATTGTGACAGAACAATGTAAAACACCTACAAGCACAAACCCTTTATACTAGTCGGTGACGTCAACATATACATTATGGACCTTAGGACCTAGTTTCGCCCACTCATCATTCACTTCGTGGAGATGCGTGTTTTGCAACACCACGGCCGTCTTGCTTCAGTGTTGAAAGAAGCATCATTAGTGATCTGTATTGTATTCATAAATCCGTTCATTGAAGCAATTAATCCGACATTGTTTTGTACTATTCAATACGAGGAATTTTCTAAATGCATATTATACATCCATAGCCCGCATTTATGACAGTGGAGACAGTTCGTCGGCATCGCATCTTAATAGAGAGAATTCCCTTGACCAAGCTATCTAAGCCCCGAGTTGCGTAGCCACCTCAGTCCAAGCAGCCGTGAGCTTGAGCTGGTAGCCTAGCCTTGTCCATCAGCTGAAGCTAGTCCTTGGGGTTTCGGCTTGTCAGCTGTGCCTCCCACTTTTCTCTTTTGGTGACTGGCGAAGTGGTGTTCGTCGATTTTTGTTGCATTTCGAGGCGATGTGGTAGGGTGTGTACGGCAACTTGCAAAATTCGCAGTTTATCCCATACATTCCAGGATACATCGCTGTCAGAGTGCCGGGAGGCAATCGCCTCATGCAGTCGGCGCAGTATCATGGCTTCTTCTCCGTTTAGTTTTCAATGTGGTGCTGGGTATATTTCCATTCGTTCTTCTTGCAGTGTTCTTCAATCACATGGTAGTTTCCCTGCACCTTTCCATCTGGCTCTGACAGTAGGCGATGTCCTGGTGAGGTCGCCGCTGTTACACGCTCTCGGGTGGCATAGTAAACCTCTTGGCTTCTGACCAAGGATTCGTGTCTCGGTGTTCATACAATGTACCTGTCAAGGATGCTTTGGTTCATTTATATGTTGAGTGTGGTCGTGCTTGTTCTTCCTGCCCGGAACAAGAACAGGACGCTTGCGATTCTGTGACAAGGATGAGCGGTGTGCCCTTTCTGCAAATCATCAATGTTATTGTTATGGCGACTTCTTCCGCAACTCCAATTCCTATGGCCTGTAAACATGCAGATGTTCCATGAAGGTACTTAGGAGCGCAAAACAGACAGCATACACGATAATCACTAAACAGGACGAGCGCTCACTTGTGAATGGGGGACACTTTTTAGGGAGCTGTGGTGCTCCCTTAGCCTGACATTCAGGCATCGGCCGGTCTGACCTATGTAGCAGTGGCCACATGTGAAAAGAATGAGATAAACAACGTTGTACACACAGGAAACAAAAGGCGTACTATGATTAGTGTTACATGTTGTCTGCCTCCGCATTCCCTTGTTACGTAGGTGCTTGTGAAGAGCCGGACATATGGAGTCTTGCTTATTCTTGGCCCATGCCACCTCGCGCGTCATTGTCGAAATTGTGGGTCCAATCCCGAGCTCAACGAAACCACCGTTCTTTTGCGGCACAGAAACAAGACAACAAGATAATTAATCGAAGCCTTCCATATCCACAAAAATGCTTCCACGTGCGTCAGCCAGCCGTCTATTAACCTACTAACCAGTGAAATGGCTTATCTAGATAAGTCTTTGGCGCTGGGAACAGACCAGCGGTAGCCATGCGCACGCTTGGCATGAACAGGGTCATGTTCTCTACAGTTGTTCCTTCTCTGTTTTGGGAACCTTATGCGCAGAAGGTAGTTGTTTGGTTTTTGTTTTTGCAATCATTTTTAACTTCGAGGTGATAGCTGTTCTTCAGTTGTTAGGTTGGGGTTTCACGCATGCGTTTCCCTACTTCTGTTGCCTTTTGATGTATGATAAAACCTGGCCATCTTCTGTGAATAAACTTTACTTTGAAGTGAGCGCCCTTCCAGTTCAATCCTTCTCATGTATCTTGCCTGTTTTCGCGCTACTAAGCACCTTCATAGATCAGTACAAACTGGTACAATTATCTGTATATCTAAATGAAGATGTCATTTATAAAGGATCATTTGAAATGCGAAGCTTTTCTTTGCGTACTGCAAGCACTTTGAGCGTTTCTTTCTATCTATCTATCTATCTATCTATCTATCTATCTATCTATCTATCTATCTATCTATCTATCTATCTATCTATCTATCTATCTATCTATCTATCTATCTATCTATCTATCTATCTATCTATCTATCTATCTATCTATCTATCTATCTATCTAGCCACCTACGTCTGGATCCTCTCGTGAACACCTCCTGAACTTGAAGTCAACCAAAGTTAGTATGGCAGGGTAAGAGCATTTGACGAATATATCTGGCTGGTCGTGACTTCAATAACGTGAAAATCCCGTGGCGTACGTCGTCAGACTCCTTTCTCCAGACGCGTGTGGCTCATACGCGCATATCACGTGCCGCGGTATACGGTTATGCGCCACAGGTGTGTGACAATTTATATCTACCTAGGTACGGTGAGGACAGACATTGGTAATTTAAATGCGAGAGCGTTAAGAAAAACTGACATCGGCAGCGTTGACCCGACGAATGCAAGGGATAGAAATCAGAGTCCCAGCAGGAATCGAACCGAAGCATTCTGCGTGGCAATCAAGTATTCTACCTCAGAGCCGCGTCAGGTCTCGAAATTGCTTTGGAAAAAGACCCTATGGAGGCGTAATATTGGTTAAACGTCAATTTTGATTGCAGTTCTGGTTATCTAATTTTAAAAATATTACAGATGTACTCCTATGATGGAGTCATGTCGAGTTAACGTCAATTGTATACTTAAGTCTCTGAAGGTGGCCTTAAATCTTCAACGGGACTCCAAGTTGAAGTTGAGACATATTCTGGGCCCATGGCAAACCAGCTCCCGTGCGTTACGCGCCACGAAAGCACTGCTGACTTTTTTACGGGCCACGAATCCGAATGAAACTTTGTAAATAGTGTAGTCTACGTGTGTGTGGCTGTATGTGTTATGTGTTTAACAGTGTATATATAATAATCGTCACCCAGCCCATGGAGTAGCATGTCAAGCGAAAAGCCAGACAAACATCTCCAGCTATTCATTAAAATACTTCTCTCTCTCTCTCTTAAGCGCCATCCACTGTAGTTGGTTTGCGTAGCACTATCCAGGGCTACCATCCTTGGAAGCGCAAGTGCTACATATCAGCTTGCGGCCTCTGGTGTTGGCAATATCCATGTTTCTGTTGGCATCGGCACACATCGGTAAGCAACTTGTTATATGAAACATATGCGACTGTTCAACGTATGTCGGTGTGTGCAACTTTTGTACGTATCTTTAGCGTCAATTCTTAACGTTTCGCTCAATAAAAAATTACAACCCAGTCACCTTACCTCCGCATGCTTCGCATAACATCGATTCTCATGGTACTTGGGATCTACCTACTTTTTTAAGAAACGACAGCCGACGAAGAGTCGCAGGTGCCGGGTAGCATGCAAAGCCCTACTAGAGTGATGGTTTACATGCACGCTTCTGTATGCTTCATTCATACATCAATAATCTTTTCCGATTCAGATGGCGGCAAATGTTCTTTTTTAGACATGATAATTGTTCAGTTTTAGAAATTAACCAAGACGTGTCATAAAGTAACAGTCGTTCATCGATCTCTCTATGAAATTCGTCGCACAGACAGAAGAACCGCACTGTAGTTATCCTACAAATGCTTGCACGGAAAACAGGACAAGTTAGTTCACAGTATAAGGCAAAATAGATCCATGCAACAGTGATCCATTAATGGGAACAATAAGTAACCAGTAGCGCTAGCCGACCATTCTATAATGTGTTTATAGTACAGAAAACACGACGTCGATGCACCAACAATGACAGTAACGAAATTATTACCGGTGACAAAAATTACTTAGTGCAAGAAAAACTCAGCACACAAGAAAGATACACAAGGGACAAGTGCTACTTTCCAGCGTGCTGCGTTTTTCTTGCGCTAATTGTTGTCAGTATGAACAAACTAGGCCCTCAAACTGTTTGAGGGCCTAGTTTACATATTCCCATAACTGTTTACATATTCCCATAACTTCTATGCTTTAACGTCAAAGTAACTGCACATTTAACAGATTTCTCGAAATGGATTCATAATTTCACTGCTCTTCTTTCCTGGCCACTTTCTTTGTGCTCATTATATAGCTATGCATATGTATGGCTTAACGCAGTCATATGTATAATAGTAGTACATTAATTTCGGTAGCGTATTTGGCAATGTGAAAAATGGCATTCCGTAATTTGATGAACAATTATTCAACAGGGGGTATCGCTGGAACCAATATTTGGACAAGCAGACTTGTCTTGCTCAAGGCAGCAACTGTTGTCTTGTCAGTTCCTGCTTGACAAAGACGAAACTTCACGTCCTAACTTTGGCTCCAAAGATATCACCTAGTGAACAATCGTTCAACACTTCAAGCTTCCATCTTCTTAGCCTGCGCCTTGTTTGAAAACGCTCTAATTTGTTATTTATGATTGACTTCATAAGTGCGTGTATGTGCGTCATCGTAATTTGCATAATATGAAAACTGTTTCATTAAAGAGACTGTGGTACATATTTCCCGGTTGCTTTTAGCGCACTCCTATTCACTAGGGTGAGAGGCTGGCATAGGTTTTGTTAGGCGCCTTTCGGGTTCGTTCGAACCGTTCCATCGTTAACGTGCGTACGATCCAAAGTAGTCAAGCCCATCTTCTTAAGAGATACCTTGCTATACCCCGCAGCGCGTGAGCGGCTGAAGCAATTGTCATACCTCAGGACGACGAGCCTCGCTGCTGAAAGGCCCGCTACGACATTTAGTGCAAGTGTACGTGCGCATCGTGCAGTGGTTACGTCAGGGTATGGGCCTGCAGAGAAGTTGGTGTTTCTCCGTGGCGCCTGTCCCTTCCTCAAATTACTCTAACAATTCCAGGACTGCAGAAAAACACACACTTATCAGTTAAGTAGCACTGACAATTGGGGAAGTTGGCACGTATGCATGGATTTCGA
This sequence comes from Rhipicephalus appendiculatus, assembly GCA_030522465.1. Taxonomy (NCBI): domain Eukaryota; kingdom Metazoa; phylum Arthropoda; class Arachnida; order Ixodida; family Ixodidae; genus Rhipicephalus; species Rhipicephalus appendiculatus. Next base: position 198,120 of record JALIZH010009055.1, read on the forward strand.
ACGGCGCGACAAAGCAGACGAAAAGACTATTAATCACACCAACACAAGCGCTTGTGTTCGCGTGATTAATAGTCATTTCGTCAGCTTTGTCGCGCCGTTCGAAATCCATACAGACTTATCTGTCCCAGCAGTAAAACATTTTAAAATTTTTCTTGCGCAAAGCCTACAAGACCTCGTGCACATCTGCACCGATGGTTCTTCCACGGTGTCCAGTTCTGTCAGTGCTGTGGTGATAGCAGTATGAGAAATAACACTGCGACGCAAGATATCTCCTTTCACCAGGTCTACGTCATCAGAAAATACGGCTTTGCCCTGTGCCCTACAGAACATCGATTCCGACAGCCGAGCAAATGGACTATGTTTTCCGACACGAAACCGGCGTTACAGAGCATGCAGTGAGCTCTGCCACGCCGATGCCACGAACAGCTCATGTGCAGACAGACAGACAGATTTTATTTAATCCTGAGGATCTTTAGCAAGATCCCCTATCGTGGACCAGCGGAAACCACCGGCCGCGTCCAAGTCGGGGCTGGGACACCGTGATGTACCGCTCTTTCCTAGGCCCTCTGGATTGCCTGGATTTTTGTCTGGAGCGATGAGCTCCGGAGTGCCTCTTCCCAGCATTGTAAAGCTTCATCACCGCGTCAAAGAGGAAGGCCACGAGGTTAATTTTAAGGGGCTACTTGGTCATTGCGGGATCAGTGGCAATGTTTTCGCAGACAACGCCGCTCGCACATCCCATCAAGGAGAACACGACGTTCCAATTCCTCGTTCGAGGACAGACGCGGCAAGGCCGCTTCGACGCCTGGCACGTAGTCTGTCTGTTGGAATAACACGAGAAGCATAAGACACAGGAGACTCCATGAAATAAGACCGACGCTGGAACTCCGGCATTCATCCGGGTGTCGTCGACGTGAAGCTTCCTGTCGTTGTCGGCTTTGGTTCGGAGTTGCTTTCACAAAGGCATACATCCGGCATGCGTGGTCTGCGACATGCCTGCTCTGCCAATGTGCTCGATTTGCCTCTGAAAGACAGACACTTTCTGATGCGTTGCGATGACTAGAGAGTTGGTCGCTATCCATGCAGATGCTGCTAAAGCATCTTTACCATCGTTCGTCGGCTCACGAAGCAGTTAATGCATATTTGTGACTTTTAGGGATTACGGACAGCTGTTAATGCCTTTGACTATTGTACTGTGTCACCGCCACATACTCGTCAGCGCATTAATTGGTCATTCTATTATTTTCTTCCCTCCTCAGTCTCTGATAACTCCTTCTAGGTGCGGAGCACTTTAAGGTGACGGGCTGTCGTATACTTTTCTGTGCTGTAGTATGCTATCGTCGACGCTTGGCGTAATGCTCCATGTGTAGCATATTCAGCGCACGCTCTCGCCAAACAGAAGTTTTCTTCCGCTTGTTCTTCGAGTGCCTTGATGATGATCATTTATCATCATCAGCAAAAAACGACTGTTCGCTTAGCGTAACCCAGGCAAAATGGCGCATATAAATAAAAAAAAGAAGAAGCAAATGCGAAACAGAAATAGACAGAGAAAAAGTAGCGAGAAAAATCAAAACAGCAAGAAAGAGGAAGAAACCGATGAAGAGAGAGGAAGAAATAAATAGAAATCAAGAGAAATAAAAGACAAAACGGAAAAGGAGAAGAAGAAAGAATGAGAGGAGCAAAGAAAAATAAAAGCGAAGAGAAATAACGAAGGCTGCCCAGCTCCGCACTTCCTTAAGTTTTGGCACCCACAGTGCGAAACTGCCCTAATTTTTTTGCCCATTCTACCGATGTAGTGTAGCCAACCGGACATGTACCTAGATAACCTTGCTACCCTTTTGTTTTCTTCCCTCTTTCCCTTCTTTTTTATGTGTGTGGCAAAAGAAGAGCTTGTAAAACTCAAACCTAAGGTAGAACTGAATGATGCTAGTACCGTGATCATGAGCTTGTTTCTATGCAGGGTATTAGGAAATATATGATGTCACAATAGGGGCACGTGGTGAACTTGATCTTCGCATTGGAATACATGGCCATGGTGTATAGCGCCAGCAAGAAGAAAATTAAAGTAAAAGAGATGCATTCTTTACAGCACGCTGCTGGCTCTTGTATGAGTATGCACGGCTAGTGCGGTTCTCTTCCCATCACTCTTATCTTAGGTCATCCTCGTTGCATTGTTTGTGATACTTTCACCGAATTGTTCCCACTTCTGTTCGGCTTTTCGTGCAGTGTTTTTCGAGTAAAAATCAGTGGAAGATTACCGTTCAACGACGTTGAAAAACACGCTTCCTCCTCCAACCTTCAACCCATCCATTACACCCCGTATGATTGTGTTTAGTATAGGAAGTGAAGCTGTGACATTTGCGTAGCATCCTTGATGTCACAAATATCGCGAAAGGTATACGATAAAAACTGCATGACGCATTAAACGCGTCGCTAACCTTTTGTGCGGCTGTTCACACTTTGCTGAACAACTTCATACGTTTCAATGCACCTTGAAAAAGTTTCATGTTTTGCCCTTTACGAAATAAAAATATAGACAGTGTCCAGCCTCACAGGTCATCATCATTATCGTCTGCCACTGTTATGTCCACTTCTGAATCAAGGCCCGTCCCAATCATTTACAACCCATCTTGTCCTCCGCGGACTGATTCTGTTTTGTGTTTACAAATTCATTAATTCCTTCAAATTACCTAACATTAAGGGATAAGGAGAGAGATGAGTGGATCAGGTAACAGACGCGTGTTAAGTACATCACAGTTGGAATCAAGAAAAAGAAATGGGCATGGGCAGGGCATGAGGCGAAAGGGAACATAGCCGCTAGTCATTAGGATTGAGAAACTGGATTCTAAGAGAAGCCATGTGCGCGAAAGAGAGGCAGAAAGTTAGGTGAGCTAATGAAATTATGTCTAAGTAGATAACGTGTTCGTTGCAAGAAGAGGACCGCGTTAATTGGAGAAACAGAGAACAGGTCTTTACCATTTAGTGGACGTAGTCAGGTTTGTGATGATGTCCTAACTCTGTGACGCCCTCGGCAGCGCTTGCCATCTCTTCGCATCCATTCCGATGAACTAATAGATTTCCTTTAAATTTATTGCTCGTTGTAATTACGTGGCCAGCGCAAGTTCTCTCTCCCCACTCCCTCTACGACCAAGGCTTGCGACGAGCCTCGGCAAACCTCGCACGCACGGTAAAAGGGCGTATGTAAGCGCTGTACATCTGAGGCCTTCTCACCCGTGAAGAATAAGCCGGTCAGGCTTCGAAACGTCGGATAACTTAACATAAATCTTGGTTGGAGCTTTCTGTTTTCTGAAGTGTTAGATTGACTGATTATGTGCAAGGCCGGAAGTAAGTGCTCGACCAGATGTGCTTCTAAGAGAAGCGAGAGCGTCACACGTTGCGCATGCCTCTATAATGACTGAATACGTATGCCGGAAAAGCGTTAAAATAGTGTTGGAAACGAATACGCACAACACAAAGTTAATGGTAAGTGGTCCTGGGAAAGAACGACTTAGCAATGGACAACCGCACTTTTACCTCTGTAAAAGAGTGTGTAATATATACGTGAAATACGAACTGGACAGACTACCCTAGTAAAATTCACCATAGAATAAGGATAAAGTAGACACTCATACCTTGTGACTGCCTACTTATCACTTCCCTTAAAGCAGAAACTGCACTGCATTCCATTCCGCACTTCTAACACATGGAGTAGTACCTCGCGGCATAATGAAAACAAATCTCTAGAAGTAAATCCAACAAATTGCAGTGGAACGGAGGCCGATTTGCGTAATATTTACGGATAGGAGGACAGCATAGTCGATCAGAGAACATATTGTGAGAATGGATATGCTGGTTGATATAAAAAATATAAGCTGCGGAGGCCACGTAATCGCAATGAACAATAACCGATTAGACCATCGGAATGAATACCCAGATATGGGAAGCGCTACCGAGGGCGGCATGGAGTTACGTCATCATCATCAATGTGACTACGGCCACTGCAAGGTAAAGACCACTTTCTTAATCCAATTAACGCGGTCCTCTGTGTGGTACGAACACGTGATCTCTGCCAACATAATCTCATTAGCTAACCATGCCCATTTATTTTTCTCGATTCCAACTGTGGTGTCCTTAACACGCGTATGCTACCTGAACCACTCAGCTCTCTCCTTGTCCGTTAAAGTAAGGTAAAGGGACGGAATTAAGAAATTTGCAGGCACAAAACCGAATCCGTCCGCGGAGGACAAGGTGGGTTGTAAGTGATGGGGACGGGCCTTCATCCAGAAGTGGACATAACAGGCGCAGACGATAATGATGATGACCTGTGAGGCTGGACACTGTCTACATTTTTTTATTTCGTAAATGGCAAAACATGAAACTATTTCAAGGTGCACTGAAAAATGTGAAGTTGTACGGCAAAGTGTGAACAGCCGGACATAAGGTTAGCGACCGAAAACATTACAGATTGACATCAACGTAATAAAAATATTTCAACGTTCTCACCACTGGATTGTTATTTTTTTATTTGTGATAGGTCACGGATCGAAGCTGTGCGCACGCTTGTTGCCGTTCACGAACGAAAATTCCGCAGACGCGTTTTATGCGTCATGCATTTCTTTAACTTATTCCTTCCAGGATATTTTTGATATTAAGGGTGCTTCGCAAACGTCAAAGGTTCACTTCCTAAACCGTAACGCAAACTTCCGTGGTGGAATCGATGGGTTCAAGGTTGGAGGAGGGTGCGTATTTTTAATGGCGTTGAACGGTAACTTTCCGTTGATTTGTTCTCAAAAACACTAAACGAAAAGCCAAACGGAAGTGCCAACAATTCAGTGGCAGCACCACAAACAGTGCATAGAATACGACTTACGATAAGAGTAGCTGGAAGACACCCGTACTAGCCCTGCATACTTATACAAGAGGCAGCAACGTGCTCTTACGAATGGGTCATTTTTCAGTTTAATTTTCTTATAAATTGCGCTTTAGACAACAGCCATGTATTCCTATGGGAGAGTCAAGTTGGTCAAGTGCCCCCGTTCTGACACCATAGATATCTTAGTATCCTGCAGAAGAATCGGCTCCTAACCATGGTACTCGCATCATTCAGTTTCACCATATAAGGATTGATTTTTATGAACTGTTTCTTTGTCACATACATACATAAAGAAAGGAAGGAAGGAAGAAAACAAACGAGCAGGGACGTAAACTGCATACATGTCCGGTTGGCTACCCATAGGCGGGGGGGGAATGGGAAAAAGGAGTAGAGAAGACAGGCAGAGTAGGGATCAAATGAATGAAATGACCAATAAATGCGCTGACGCGTATGTGGCGGTGGCACTGTACAATAGTCAAAGGCACTCACACTGGCCCGTAGTCCTTAAAGAAAGGAGAAGTTGACACTAGCCGTGTAAAGCTTAAAAAACAGCGAAGCTGGTTGATCATAGGGGCTTAACGTGCCCTTCTTGTCTGATGCTAGGTCTTATCTTGGCGTAGACAAAATATAGTCGAACCACAACCTGTCATAGACAATGCAAGGATATCCAAACTCCAGCGCCAGAACTAACGTGGAAAGCTGGCTGTGGCACCCACGGTAGAAGCCTGGGCCTTGCGTCTCTCGTACTCCGCTCGCGCGGCGGGCCAACTCGGTGCGGCAGCTGCGCGGACTGTCTCCGTCAGAGGGCGCGGCTGATAAGCAACGGCGCGTGTTAACGGATGGTGCGGACGTTTTTTTGCGGACACCCGACGTTTTACCTGGAGGTTTAAGAGCTTTTGGAAACATGATACAATGATGTAGTTTGTTTGTGCTTGCTTTACATAAAGCAAAAAGCCGGCAGATCCCACGCACTGTGGGAATCGATGTAATGCGAAGCAGCTAGGAAGGAGCAAATCCTGCTTTACATAATTTGCATGTCATGTTTGACATGTTAGGACCTGTCATTTATGTTTGTCATACAGTCACGTCGCGCAATACCAATTTTGGTGTATATCAAGCTAGCGAACTGGACGCAAGCGCACCATGAGCGGGGCGTGAAAATGGGGTTGTAGATGACACGCATGCCAAGATTTTCATGTTACCACCTGCCACTTATGTTCGTTATACAGTCACGTCACTCAATACCAAATTTGGTGTATATCAAGCTAACGAAACGGCCGCGAGCGCGCCATGAGCGTGGAATGCAAGTCATGTCGCTCATGACATATCATGATTTCCATATTACAACTTGTCATTTATGTTCGTCACACAGTCATGTCACTCAATACCAAATTTGGTGTATCTCAAGCTAACGAAACGGCCGCGAGCACGCCATGAGCGTGGCATGCAAGTAATGTCGCACATGACAAGTCATGATTTTCATATTACCACTTGTCATTTATGTTCGTCATACAGTCACGTCACTCAATACCAAGTTTGGTGCATATCAAGCTAACGAAACGGCCGCGAGCGCGCCATGAGCGTGGCATGCAAGTCATGTCGCACATGACAAATCATTATTTGCATACTGCCACCTGTCATTTATGTTCGTCATACAGTCACGTCACTCAATCCCAAATTTGGTGTATATCAAGCTAACGAAACGGCCGCGAGCGCACCATGAGCGTGGCATGTAAATCATACTTTTCATGACAAGTCAGTCATGATTTTCATGATATGACCAGCCATTTACGTTCGTCATAGAGTCATGTTATGCCATACCAAATTTGGTATAAATCCCATTAACGATACGGCCGGGAGAGCACAAAGTCTTAGGCGGCTAGATAGATAGATAGATAGATAGATAGATAGATAGATAGATAGATAGATAGATAGATAGATAGATAGATAGATAGATAGATAGATAGATAGATAGATAGATAGATAGATAGATACGCTCAAAGTCGCCGAAGTTCGCTAAGAAATGCTTCGCATTTAAAAGGCAGTTAAAAAGATAACTGTATTTGTAAGCAAGACGTTATAAGCTAGGACATATACGCCCCTATGTACTTTAGGGAAACCAACACGCTAAAGTTTACAACATAATTGTTGGTATTTAACGTCCCGAAACCACGATATGATGAGAGTTACCGTAGTGGAGAGCTCCGGCAGTTTCGACCACCTGGGGTTCTTAAACGTGCATCTAAATCTATGTACATGGGCCTCAAGCATTTTCGCCTCCATTAAAAAAGCGGCCGCGGCTAAGGTAGTTCTCGATACTTCTTTGCCGTATGGAAGTCTAGAAAACAAGTTCGTACCGCTGTAAAGCACAGGGCACTGCACAGACTTTCCGAAAACTATGGCGTGGTTTTTAATCTTCGACTTCGCCTGAATTGCACTTGCCACAGTGACCTTCGACTGTTGCAATACACTATAAAAGGCCGCACTTTGTAGGCTGTGTCACAGTTGCGCTCCTGTCAACTCGGCTCAAACTGGTTCTATGCAAAATGCAGAGCTCTTCGAAGAGCTGTAAGCGATTAAGAGGCATCACACTGGCATTAAAAGGCAAAAGAAGGTTAGGCAGTGCTGACCAATACTTTCTTAGCGCTGGGAACACGTGGCAACGCATAACTAAATTTACTCCCAGAAACGCTTTTGTTTCTTTCTTGTTGTGAAAAGAATGCCAGCCTGTAACGCATACTTTCATTCACGAGCATGTCAGAGACCGCTATGTTCAAGTTAATGACTGCCGACAAAATCTGAAGTGATGTGAACACCCTCTTCATCAGCAGCCGATATGCCTTGCGCTGGCCCCATCCGCACATGACTTGTAAATATTTTGGACTTGTAATTATTTACCCATGTCATTTCTCCTTTCATGGAGGGTAAGTCAGAACAGCTTGCTACAGTAGTTGATGGGAAAGAGCCAGCTCGCCTTATGCGTTTTTTGGGGGGGGATTCGTAGGCCCCGGTTTCTTAGAGCGCTTAGAGTAAATTTGTGCCCCATTGTTATGCACGTCTTCGTTTGTAAAATCCAAATCGTCAACATTGTAGGCTCAGGGCAACTGATCGGCCGGACCCCCTCAGAGATAACGTGGAGGCCAGCCAGAACAGACACTTTTACTAGTCGGCAGCCAAGCCCAGACTGCCAGCTGTCCTGGCAAGCGCGAGCGTGAAAGTGCCCCCCGGCTGCCCTTCATTTCCATCTCTTATTGCATGCAGCCGCCAGCGTCCCCACAACATCAAGTTGAAATGTAGCTTCTTCGTAGCTGTTATACACAGTAAAAAAAAATTTACACCCTTAAGGGGTGTAACACAGGGCATGTTTGTTAAAAGCACCCTTATGAACACCCTTATTACACCCTTATTTTCACAATTAGGGTGTTGGTAAAGTAAAACATTCTTGCAACACCCCATTTACACCCTCATCTGAGGGGTGTTATGAACAAGGCTACAAATGTACGACATTTCTGGGCAGGCTTTGCTTATATTTTAAGTATACATGAACCGTCTTGATACCAGCAAGACCCATCCTATTAGCTCCTTGCGGTTCTATAGTAACGAATCGAAGTGCGAAGTAATGCAAGCGAAACACAGTGTTCATTCATAAAGCGCGCGAACTACAACGACGGCAGACACAACAACTTATCCAATAGGATCAGGGCCAATCCTGTCGTATGTGTTCCTCTCGTCTGTCGTTTGCGCGTTTTGTGAATACTGAAAAAGTGAACTAACTAGCCCGAATCAAGGTAATGTTGCGCACATTGCCTCCCCCCCCCTTTAAGAACGATGCTCTTAAAGCTGGAGGTAAAACGTCGGCCATCTGCAAAATACCCTTTGCGCAGTTGACTAGCCATAACCTCGACGGCAACGGGACATCAGGTCCCTTAAAAACGGACATTGACGTGATGGATTTTGAGCCGGGCACGTTTTATTTAATTACTGTTGCGAATACTCCTCTTCGTGCTGCACATTCTTCGTCAAGTGCATCAGAAAAATTAAAAGGAGGACACCGACTATAAAGAAGAATTCGAAAAAAGACGTTTCGGTTCCCCTGACACAGACTTGCTCACAATGACGGGGAGCCTTGTTGACTAGATTGCGAACAAGGTTTTCGTCAGGGGCACCGAAACGCCTTTTTCTTCGCATTTTGTTTTTACGGCGGGTGCCCTTCTTTAAATTTTATGATGTTACTTCCCGAGCAGACATGCTTCCATTAAAACCTCAGCTTCATTAAGTACAAGAAGTCAACAGTACTGCACCCTCTTCAGTGGTCGTCTTGTTCGAAGGACTGCAAGCAAAGTACAAATAGGTGTTCTCTTCAAATAGTGCGACGATCCATGCATGCAATGTTGCGTGGAGCAATGTCTTGCGCAAATTGAAGGCGCTCATGAAATATCGCCTGCGTGGCCATGAACGCACAGTCGCGCAGTCTCTACAGGAGCTGCGACTGGGCACCATCCGCGTACGCTGAGCCAGGTGTCAGCCATGCGAGGGGAGTTAGGGGCAAAAGTGCTCCCCGCCCCCCTGGCCACACACACCTTGATTTTGCAGCCCTAACACTGCTTGCTTCATGTTTATGTTTCATTTAATTCGTATTGCTATAAGTTCTGCGTCAATAAAGCAGTAATTAAAGCTTGCACTGTCGGCGCAGAGCGCTACGAAGCTCGGTGACGAGTGTGGCGAGGATGAAGAAGCGAAGCGGCGCAACAGTAAAGACGACGGCAAGGTGCTAGACAATGACCCATCGAGTGGAATCACATTTTTAGGTTTAGTGGAATCACATTATCATCGCTATACCACAGCTAATACAGAACTTAGCAAAAGTGACTCTAAAGCTATGCAAAAGCCATTAGCTCCGCTGTTTCACCAGTCTTCACGACGTTAAGTGAAGCTGCGCTAAATCTTGCTCTTGAATACTACATTTGTGCGCGGTGACATGCAGCCCGTGCAATCCTTTCAACATCGTCGTAATGCTCACTGCGATTCGAATACACTGTTAAAGAAGCATAACGAAATAGGCCGCAGAAAGAGCGCTGCGGCCGCGCAATCCAACAACGGCTGGAGCAAACGTTGCCGGCGCCGCGAGACGCCTCTTAGTCTCGTCGCCTAGGCAACCTCGGCTCCCTGACCGCCACGCGTGCGCAGCGCGCGGGACTATGTACCACGTGACTCAATGCGCTTGCCAAAATCTCTCCGGCAGTCTCCGGTTTTTGTGCGTGTGGAGCGCGTCGTTCTCGATTAGGCAAGTTTAGCAGTCGGTGTTTTTTTGTTTGAAATGTGCCTACGCTCTGTGCTCGTGCTTTGTGTTCTGCGAGTGCTGCTTATTAGGAAGATGCACTGTACTGAAGGGGAGGCCTGCAGCTTCATATCGTGGACCACTCGAAGTGAAACGGTATGTACCGCTCTCATGTTGCTGTGGTCAGCGCTTTAACTGCGTGAGCGCGATAATAACGCCGTCAACTGAGTTTTTCTTAACTAGTGGAGGATAAGTCAGCATTTGTTTACGTAGCGAGCATATTTGTGTGTATTGTTTCATCGGGATGATGGCAAAGTTGTGTGATGTTAAGTGGGGGGCAACCTTACCTTTCTTTGGAGTTGAAAGCAGAGTGCGCATGCGCGGCTGTGATTCGGCGAGGGATTTGAACTGAGTTGTGGCGGCACCCTTCTCTGTTGGCAGTGGTGTTTGGGTGCCCCGCTCGCGATGAACATCTATTTTGGTTTAATAATAGTTGAGAGGGGATGGCGCCTGTTTTCTCTAAGCGTCAACCATGTCTAAGGCGCGTATGCTTGGGCATGTTAATTCATGTGCACTTTTTTAGCGCACAAAAGGACCAAAGACAGGAAAACAAGGGCGTGGTGTCCGCGTCGTTCTTTTGCGTCCCTGTTCGTTTTGCGCTAAAACTAACGCGATACTCGGGTTGACGCTTGTGGGTGATAACACATCATATTGCTTCATTGTTAGGTGCACCTCGCGAAGCTCGCCTACGTGCTAATACATTCCGTTTCGTTAAATTCGTACCGATCTTTTCGTTCACCCGCAATGTAGGTTGCGGGATACTGCCGGCACCCGTGCATGTGGAGCCGTTCGTTAAACCTGTGTTTGAACGGATCTTTCATGTGTGTGTGAACCAAATAGCCGTGCCTTACCTGTGCAACCGCCAGTTTGAGCATAAGTGCTGGCGTTCGAACACAATTTATTTTATTCTGCTTGTTTCCACCATGTGTAGCTTTCGTTGTATTGTTCTGGTTATTAACAGTTATTCACTTCACCCCATTTTGGTGTTTTAACTGCGCTAAGTACATTTACGTGTAGAAATATAAAACGCAGTTTGTACCACCACCTGCAATGACATTTTCTGATAAACGCCAGACCTTATAGTTTATCCGATATTGCAAGTTCTCTATTCATACACTACAGATGTTAAAGGGATTGGTGCTATGTCAAGCATATCAGTATTTTCTGTTGCTCAAAACTCGCCATAATGTTATACATACTGCACGATATGCATGCATGTGTTGCTACAAAGCTACAAAAAATGTCAGATTACGCAGCGTATTTATCTGAGAACACAACAAATATAGAATGATTTTTTTCGAGATCTTGGCATCAATTGAAACAATTCAATAACTTAAGGAATCTGTTTCACCGAATGATTATTGTGTATTACTAAATTCCGGTCAATAGCGTTCAGGATTCTGGTTATTGGCGATTGTCGGAGAAGCTTACATACTTTTGCTTACAGCGCCCGTCCTCGTGTCATCTTCCTTCGTCCTGTCTTTGCGCTGTTTTGTCAAGTTTTAAGTTATATACTAACTAGCCCACCTTTCGCCGCTTCTCCAGTTTACATACTTTATTGTGATGACATGTGATTCATGATCGGTGCTTTGTAAGTCTCGGAATTTCTGCCTCTTTTTTCCCTGCACAGCCACTAAACAGACTATGCTGCATTATTAGTAAGGAGTTCTGCTTTTTTAGCTAACCAGGATCATTGAAACGAATGACCATAATTTAGCAGTAGGGAATAGTCAATGAGTGAAAGCAATTTCTTACATTATATAAGCGTGTCAATCTGAGCCGCCTGAAGAACACTACTTCAGTTCTATTCGCAAGCGAACACATAACTACACAGAACTTAATTTTACATGTTACCTGCACTGGATACATGATGAATGTGAATACCGTCGTGTATGCGCAGTGGTATTGTGCTTTTTTGTAATAAATAAAATATTTATACGGCGCGCATAGCATTGCATTCCCTTTAAGAAACACATCGTATGAGTACCGTGGTATATCTGCAGCAATTCACATTTGCCTATGTGGATGCATACTTATGCATAGAACTCAACTTTCACTTAGACGTGACGATGCATAAAGCTAATGGGGCATCGTCGCCTAGGAGCTGTATACCTTTGCATTGGTGCGCGAGCAGGCTAAAAGGGTAAAGTTCATATCTTCGGCATCAAAGGCGTAAAAAGTTCTGCCACAGAACGCTTCTGATTGCATTTATTGCGCAGCAAACCCCCCCCCCCCCCTTTTTTTTTTGCATTTGTAACTGTGTGGAGTCCGATGCCACTGGATATGCTGGCATGCACTGCATTTATACCTACACATAACTAAGAAGGCAATTGGTCTTGTCAGGAGCATAATGTATGAAACACTCTTTGTAAAATTTTTGGTCATTGCTCCTTATGTATTTATTTTAGGTTTCCGGGAACAAATTGGCTGTACAGAAAGAACAGCCTGGTCCCACTTCTGTCGAAGGAACCAGTCATCTGAGCACCTGAAGATGGATTATGCAACCAGCAGTGAAGAGCTGTGGTTTTGTAATGTGCAAGTGTATGAACAACCACACTACGTTAATCTAACCCCAATTACATAACCTTGTCAAATGTTGTGATTGTGTAATGTCAAAGTTTATACACTGTTACATATAGTGGGCTGTAAATAAGCCTTCAGCAAGTTTCTAGCCATGCCTTTTCGCAGTGTTTATAGCGTGCACATGCTAGAAATAGTACCTCACTTTCTTGTGTGGTTATGCTACTTTGTGGTTTTTGACTCGGTGCTTTGTGCCTTTTTTGCAGCAGTTATAATAACTGAGGTCATTTACTGTTGAAATTTTAGCTCAACAAAACTGCCAGTACAGTTCAGTAAAATCAGTGTATCGAATATTGTTTTGGAATTTATTTTTGAGTGTTATGACAAGATTTCATTTTGTAACGATTTATTTTAAAACAGATAAATACTCATATTTCTTTCAATTGCCAATGATTCTGTTGTCCTTGCTTGGAAAGGGATAATCCTTAAAATTTGTCTGAGCACGCCTATGTAAAATGTCATTCTACTGTTTTGATGCAGGTCATGTTTCTGCAGTGTGGTCGTGATCATACTACATGCATTTCCTGCATATCGCATTCAGTATGAGCCTGTAACATGCAAGCCATAGTCATCTTGTGCACCTGTTTTTGTTGGAACCACAATCCATTGCTTTTGAGTAGGTGGGAAAAGTTTCATCATTCCAGCAATGTGAACAGTCGTCTACTTCACTCATGTACTTTCCCAAAAAAGAGATAATATGGAGGCCTGCTGAGCTAAACGACATTCTGAGTCCATATAATGTTACGTGAGTTGTTACAGAGAATCGCTGCTTGTGTATCAGCTACAGCTGTTGGGTGGCAACGCCAAGACAGTCGACGACAGCCACACTGGCGTGGGCGCTGCTGCAGTTTTTGAAACCTTTTATCAATTGATTTTTTGTCAAGGGATTGCACATTTCTGAATCATCTCCTTAACTGGAGAATTTTTCTAGGGTGCATCCTGAAGGGACCGGATACACGCTGTCTGTAGTGCCCCCAAGGGTGCTGGCTGGGAAGAAGTATATGTGCTTCCCCTTACACTGCCACCCTTTCAAGGGTGTTTTTGTGTATTACACCCCACTCGAACGGGTGTAGCTTATTGTAACGCCCATAGTTTAGGGGGTGTTCATAAACACCCATTAAAGTAGGGTGTAGTCTCTCCTTACACCCTACGTTTTTAAGGGGTGTTTCTAAACACCCTATGTTTAGGGTGTTTCTAAACACCCTAAAAGGGTGTTGCCCATGGGACAAAAAAATTACACCCTTAAGGGTGTAAAATTTTTTACTGTGTAGGCGTAATTAGGGAAATAATGGTGGTGTTTCCACGGAATTTTGGCTATCCATAAAATTTATACGACTGGGAACAAAATGCTTTTTGTTAGAATAAAAGTAGTTAAGTACAATAAATTCTAAACATTTCTTAACAGATATGTACATTCCGCCCACCACAGGTGCTTCAAGTAATGTGTCCTAAAATCCCCCAAAAGGAAACGGGATAGTTGATTGCTACCTTTATAATAACTTTATCCGTGGCTGCAGATATCTTAAGATGGCTGGAGCATCAAATACAATAGTAATTAAAGAAATTACATTAATTAACTTTTTATTTAGTAGAGAAGGGCGGTCAGGTAAAATGGGAGAATTCAAATCTACCTTGCGAAGAGCCCATCGCGGCATAAAGATTTAAAAAGAGCGGCTTGCGGTAATTATTAAGGAGCAATGAAATGCGAACAAATTCACCAGTGAAACCGACATCGAAGAGCCAATGAGCGCAACTAGCAGACGACTGGAATAACGTTACTCTCCACGACAACGATTGCAGTGATGTTAGTTATTCCTACCCTCGTTAACGTACTACCACCATGCGTATTATAATCCCAAGCGCAGCCCACACAGACACACGGATGCGAAGTCGATCCATGTTTGAGATAACGACGCTCGTTCATTCTGGGCGTCTGGGAAGACTATGGCAGTTGCGCTTTCCCGCGTTTCGATTTCACCAGCGGAATTGGTAAGATTTTATCAGGCTGCTACTAATACCCGCGGCCGCCTTTTGGAACCCTGAAAGCACCAATGGGCTCCTCGCAGGGAAGGGCTCCAATTCTCCTATTTGACCTGACCACCTGTGGCCACTAATTAAAAAAAAA
>JALIZH010009056.1:0-32016 GCA_030522465.1 Rhipicephalus appendiculatus
GTTGAGCCAGATTCTGTAGTCTCGGTGGGATCTTGCTTCTCTTCACACTCTCCATCTTGGCTGCCACTGTTTGCTTCGGTTGTGGTTGAGCCAGAGTCTGAAGTCTCTGTGGGGTCTTCCTTCTCCTCACGCTCTTCATCTTGGCTGTCCACTGTTAGCTTCGGTTGTGGTTGAGCCAGACTGTGTAGTCTCGGCGAGATCTTGCTTCTCTTCACACTCCTCATCTTGACTGTCACTGCCTCCTTCAGTAGAAGTTGAGCCGGACCCTGCTGTCGTCTCTTCGGAGTTTTCCTTCTCTTCACGCTGTTCATCTTCACTGCCACTGTCTGCTTCGGTGGTGGTTGAGCCGGATGCTGTAGTCGTCTCGACGGAGTCCTCCTCCTCCTTACGCTCTTCGTCTTGGTGGGTGTTGTTGCTTGCTTTCAATGATGATGTGCTTGTTTCAGGATCTCTTTTGCTTTTTTGTGTTTCATTTGGGGACGGTTCCTTTTGAAAGCCTTCATTGTTGTGTTCACCTTCGTCTTGTTCATCGATTGCTTTTGAGTTCTCAGATGACGATCTTTCATGTGGCGCAGCGTGGCCTAAGAGGTGGAGGAAGAAAAAAAATATCTGTGAGCTTGTGTACTGTAGAACCCACTTATAACAATGCTCAAGTGCCATGAAAATTTCATTGATACAACCGATAATTGCTACAAACAGGTTGCGCAAAAAAAATAGAGGGAAAGCAGGCTGTTGTGAGGAAAGTATAATATCTTATGGGATATCCCAACAGACACCAGTGATAATGATGACAAAGCTGCTGATTTTTCGGACATGCTTGATTATTCGGATGCTTTCCCGGGACTGCCACAAGCCCCATAGAGCCAAAGTATGAGAACGGCTGAAGTATAGAACGGTGAAACACTTCGAAGGTTGAACTTTTTATTCAAAGTGCACGTCCGAAAGTACGTTAACAGAAGTCAGCGCCACTCCCATGCCGTGGCTTATTTCAAAAGTCAGCTTTCCACAATGCCAAAGTGCTATGCGGTGAAGCATACCGTGAATCCGAAGGGGCGCTGGGGGGCAGTTGGGTTGTGGGCGGGGATTCAGCAGCTTGACTTTCTCGTTTTCTTCTTTCTTGTCAAGGATTTCGCGTTCCTATTACCTTTATGCAAGGACACCCTACAGCCACAATTCATTGTTGTAACTGATAATGCGGACATTGCTGTGAGCGGATTATTTCACCATACAAAACATTCAAAAGTAGATGGTGCCGCAGCTTCTCATTGTTATAACTGAAATATTGTTAAAACCGATATTGTGATAAATGGGTTCGACTGTATCTATCAGAAAGTATATAGTACACTGCGCATTAAGGTACGTTCACGTATACGACTTTGGCACACGGGCCCCTTTAGCAATAAATCGCAGAATTTGTAAGAATGGCCTAAAAGAATGTAATGTAACTTCTTCTCGTTTTATGGACGAAACATTTAGAGCCGTGTACTTGACGCCTTGGTATGATGAGCTCGTAAATGAAGTGGCATGGTGTGGCTATATTTCCACTAATTTATCTAGAGAGTTTATGTTTAGTTGTAGGCACATTTTCTTATTGAGAACCCGTAGCTGACCTGAATTCAGCAGCACAAATGCGGCCAGAGCGGCGAAAAGAAGCTGAAGTCTCATTCCTCCTTCTGTAGGGCCTGAAACGAAGGTGTGTGATAATGTTGCACATAGCAATCGTTTAAGATGCGTGAGCTTGTTCGCCGCAGTGATTCACACTCGCACGCATAGCTGCTACCGTTTAAAGGAATATTAATAAATAATAATAATAATAATAATAATAATAATATCTAAAATAATATCTGGTGCTTTACGTGCCAAAATCGTGATGTGATTATGAGGGACGCGCTGGTAGAGGGCTCCGTAAATTTCGACTATCTGGTGTTCTTTGAACGTGCACTGGCATTGCGCAGTACTCGGGCCTCTAGCATTCTGCCTCCATGGAAATTTGACCGGCAAGGTCGGAATCGAGCCCGTTTGAGTAAAGACAAAGACTAATGCCGAATACGGATTTTCATGCTTTACACGCCATGATATGTTGGCCTGTTGTGAAGACCTCAGGTCGCAATTAAGCTTCCTACAGGAAAAAACACACACGGAATTAAGCGATTCCTGACGCAGTGAAGAAGTCTTTGCTCCAGTACCTCCAGTTGTGACCTCTAAGGCGAAAGTGTTGACGTGCTCACTTCACTATTCATGGTACATATCCATGCAAAGACTACGACGCGTGACAGTTTTGTAAGATGAACAGTCCACGCAGCGCGACGTAGGAAACGTTGTGCCTGAACAATACGCATTTAGTGCAGCAAGAAAGGTTTGGATTGCTCATGCACGTAATTGGTTTCCTGAATATCATAATGCGCTATGATGATGTCATTGTAGTCCATCTCTGGAACATTATTATCTTTTGACCGCCTGTTTTGATCAACTGAGTGAGCCTTCACGTCACCGTACTGTGAACCATCAGCCAAGGAAGTGACCGTGGTCTCGGACATACATTCGCCCGCTCACGTGAAAGGAGCGATTTTACAGACATGAAATGTATGACAATAGCGCGAAGAAACGACCACAACCGACGAACTGGTGCTTTTGTGTGTGGTGTCTTTTCCTTGGTGGTTTGTTTACGCTGTTACGGTACATTTAACTGTAGACCAACTCGCCCAGAAGGAATTCTTGTTGAAGTGCCTACCGTAAGCTACAGATAACATGCTTTTCTTCTCAGGAGGAGTCGTTACCATTCCCACGCGAATCGCTATAGCCTAATAAAACACTAGAGTGCGTCTAATCTCACATAGCGTTTAGTTGGGCGTTAACACAGAAGTGCGTATACTCTTTCTCAACTTGATAATGTATGAAAAGCCTGCCTTGCTTTGTGAACTTTTGGTTTCGTAAGGAGGATAAGTAACCGTTCTTACAGTGCTTGGAACGGTGAGAAGAAGCTCAATGTACCTTCGACACTCTGTTTATGATTGGAGTAAAAGGCATGTGTTAAGCAAAGCAGATTTCAGTATTTGCTCAAGGTTTCCTAATCGCAACGAAGGCTTCATTGTTGAAGTTCAGAGCCCTCTTATTTCACAATAACTGCTTTATTGCTTAGATTAAAACCTAGTTGAAGGTCGCACGCCATTCTATTATATGAATATTTTGTACACCTTCGACGCAGCTCTGAGTCGGCAATATATATGTCTACGCACTATGATGCGACCTGTTTCCTGATCACCCAAAAAAGAGGTAACACCCGGGAGCTTAAGGTCGGAATCAACTCGGAGTCCCAAACTACGGCGTTAATCACATTTTCGTTTAGGTGCGTAAACTGCCCGAGTTTAATTCAGTAGCAGCCCTCCGGCGGGCAAACTTAGTTCAATAAAAACTTCACCTAACCAATAACAATCTCTAACAGCAATGCTGAGAATCATCATAAGCCAACAGGAACATAAAACATCAACAATTTTCCTGTTTCTAAATAGCTGAACGATTTTGAGACTCTGGAATACTGGGTAAGTAAAACTCACCCCAAGAGCAGAAGAATCCAAACTAAAGTGCGTGCTGGATTGCCGAATTGGCCGGTATTTTATACAGGTCTGGCAGGAACAGCATGCTGCACAAGATGCAAAAACCAAAATGAAAAACTTATGAATTGACTTGATTCGACTACGTCCTCAAGCGTCGCGCCCAATGGCAGAGATGCTGCATTAGGCAAGAATGACAAGTTAGCCACTCAACCAGGTATCATGATTCCTGCGGCAGCCAATACATCACAGTTGCATGCAGCAAAGCAAGTGCTGTTCTGTAACGTCACCGTTGCCACAACGAGGTTCGGTATGGTACCTTGACGATGAAACATGAGCCTCGTACCATGCTTGCTTGGGGATGAACGAAATTGAGTACCCTTCGTGCACATGATAAAGATGTGGACTGACGTAGGATTGTGTTGCAATAAAGAAGACGTGTTGTATCGTGTTCCTTATTAATTCGCAGAAAAAAGGTTTAGTCATATTATCATCGCATTGTCCCCACCTGGCTGAAAGTATGGCCTAGGAACCTTAGTTGGCAAGCGTTGGGTGTGGTGCCAGATAACCGAACTTTCTTAACAGGACTGGTTGGATTTCTCAAATATGCGATGAGACCCAAAATCACCCCACAGCAAAATACGACCTAGTGCTATTGCTATTTAAGATGCTTACTGGTGAAAAATTGTTAAAGAAGTAATTGGAATAAATATCGGATGGAGCGCTTCGTAAATGAGATGGCAATTGTGTAAAATATCATTTGCATCCGTCACATCGCGCGCCGATAAAATTGCGTGGTAACGATGTTGCGACGACTAGGCGAATCAGTAATATGAGAGCGAGCGCACTTTGGGGTATACAAAGGTGCTTTAACAGCAAATATAAAGGGTCTTCTACCTATCGAGCTCCAGGATTTAAAAAAAAAGAGCCAAGGCATTGCGTGAAGTAGACCCGGTACACATTGCTCCTGGTGCACTGGAGTAGCCACTACAGATTTTTTGTAATGAAATTCACTTGATAACTTGTAAGTGCTTTTAATTGGACAAGTACTTACGTAATAAACAAAGTGTGGTGTTATAGCCACGTAATAACCACCGCTTGTGTGCACGTGTGTGTCGTTATATCTCATTGTAGTCTGCTCACGCTGGTATTTCTTTGCTCTAAATCAAATGTGAATGCGGCATACGTAGGCATGTTTAAGTGGCATCTTTCCGCGCCATTTTCAGCAATGTACTAATTTGCGATGCTAACTTTTTCCTTGGCTGAGAAAGGAAACGCACGCAATATGAAAATATCATGCGACTAAACTGCATCCCGCCTAAGGAAGGAGCACCCTCAAGTAGGCTCACTGTGTGGTAGCCAGTATCAAGGCAAATATCCACGCATCTCCACGAAGTGAATTATGACGAGTGGGCGAAGCTCTGGGTATCGTATGGGTGAGTAACCATACTTTGCCCGAGCGTTGCTCCATATAAGGTAAATTGAGTGACATATAGTGACATAAAGTGTCACAATGTCTACGTTGAAGTCGCCGACTAGTATAAAGGGTTTGTGCTTGTAGGTGTTTTATATTGTTTCGTCACAATTATGATTGTTGTTCATGCATTGCAAAATTTTCTGTTGTTTCACATATACACATATGTTTCGACTATAGCAACGGTTTTCTTATACCATGACAGCGGACAGTGAGAGTCGACGACAAAGTTAGGTCCTAAGGTCCATAATGTGTACGTTGAAGTCGCCGACTATTATAAAGGGTTCTTAATTCTAAGTGTTTTATATTGTTCTGTCACAATCATGATTGATATTAGTGTTAAACCTTTTTTGTGTCTCACATCCACGAATCTCCCCGTGACGGACACCGCGGAAGGGCAAGCCTCGGCCCTAAGGTCTTCGCCCCTAAAATCCACGGACCTCCACGAAGTGAATTATGACGAGTGGGCGGAAGCTCTGGGGCCCGTATTCACAAACCGAACTTATCCTTAACGTATGACTTAAAAACCGATCGGGGCTTAATGCGTTTCACAGACCAATCTTGCACTTAAGGTAAACTTAAACCGGCACTTAAGTACTGCAAAAGTAAAGTACAGCTACTGGCTACCTTAAGTGTCACTTCCGCGGTTTTCGCGTCAAACAATATGGCCGATCATTACGGCAGTGTCACCGACTTCACCGATTTTGCTGGCCGTGTGGAAGAAAATTACACAGGATGAAGCATATCGTTACGCGCCGCCGTTACGTCCAGTTCTCAGGGATCGGCAGAATACCATAGAGGCGTATAACGATGCGGGGTTCCTGTCGCGGTACCGCTTTTTCAAGCGAGTGGTGCTACGCCTGTTGAAAATGCTGCCGCTGGGCCCAAAGGACAACGAACGCAGTCACCCCGTTCCCCCCATTGCATGCTGATGACATGCGTGAAATCATGCGTGAAATATATTTGAGAGATGAGGTTCTTTCGGTTGCCTCATTAAACAGTTTTAGTCAGGCAGCCGCTCGAAAGACACAGGCTTTGACGGCAGCTCGCGTCCGTGGAGCTGCTGCGGGCGCCCAACTACACATATTAGAAGCCTGCGTCTGCAGAACAGCTGTCGGTGCCCGAACAAACTGTGTAACCGAGCAAGTGAAAGACACTCACCAGTTAAAGAGGCCATGATACGGTGACCCAACAATTTGTGGTTTTCAGCGAAAGCTATAAGTACCGGGTCTTTTATGCCTATACACAAAGGCGTGCACACGGGGGGGGGGGGGGGGGAGTCGGGGGGTGAGAAGGGGGGGGCGCAAAACCAGCCCTGTACATTGACAATTAGGTAGGGGGGGGGCGATAGGGGGGGGCGCAAGATCCGCCCCATACATTGACATAATAGGGAATGGGGGGCGCTGCGACGAACCTTCGCACCCCCTGAAGGGGAACCCTGCCCGCGCTTATTTCTAGACAGACATAAAGAGTTGGGTCGTAAAAGAATATTTCACTGCAAAACAAGCTATTGAAGTTGCCGGCTGTAAACCCCGGCCACGATGGCGACCGCCATTTTGCCATGGCGCGTATGACGTCACATGCACCAAGGAGCAAAGCCGTTGTCTTCTGCCAAAGTTTCAGCCGCTGAAAATCGTTTCATTTTCAGTGCCAAGCTGAAGAAACCTAAAATATCTCAATTTCACGCGCAGCTGACCACGGAACAATATTGTTCGCCGGAGTGCAGACGCTCGCACAGCTAGCTGCTTGTTACGTCATGGCTCACGAGTACGCCAACGTTGCCGGACTTTCAGGCCATCGAGTGTTTATAAAAATATTCAGTTATAAATTGAAGTACGTGACCCGATGCGCTAAAATTTCGCCAGCTTACTTGTGAATGCACAATGATTAAAGCCACATAACGGAGAATCCCAGGCAGCACACAACGCAGGGCCGATATTGGTTTTAGAGAGGCTATACGAAGGCCCAATCTCGGCTCAATGTTGCCGGCTGCGAGCCATTATTTGCTGAGCTGTTGAACTTGGCCGGCAATACTAGGCCGATTTTGCCACACTTTATCCGATATTGGATTTCCACCGGCAATATTGGGCCTGGTTTGCCGCCTTCCCTCCGATATCGGCCGAGCCAATGGCTTTCATCGGCAAATGTAGGGCCAGTTTTGCCGTCCTTCAGCCTATGTCGGCTGAGCTGTTGGCTTTCACCGGCTAACATTGGGCCGCTTTTGCCGTTCTTCAGCCAATGTTCGCTGAGCCGTTGGCTTTCAGTGGCTAATATTGGGCATATTTTGCCGTCCTTCAGAGTTTTGGTGGTCAGTGACAGTGTTTTGCCGGGAATATTTGGCCTTTTCGCCACCCGTCTACGCCCGGGCTGATAATTAAGGTCCGATCGAGATAAAGCATTACCGAAAATTCCTTTAATTTATTGTGTGCATCAATCAGACGTCGAGCGTCCTATGTAAGTGTTTCATTGCCGGAACATGACGCGTGCGCGCTTCTAAGTAGTTTTGTTGATGTTCTCTTTATTTTTTTTAAACACAGGATACACTTGTATAGTCATGGAGCATTAAGCGCTTGAATTTTTGTTCGCCTATGCTGCAGAAAGCCGCTACATGGAATTGGTGTACTAGCAAAAATAAGCAAGTGCATTTATTGCATCGTGCTAATGCCAAACGGGGCGCGAAGTATCGCTGACTGGATAGCTTGTAATTTCTTGTTGGTTGCTGCTATGACAATAACGAAGTGTTATCACTAATCCCTGTCACTGTCATACCCCTCTAAAAAAGTAGGCCTTCAGAAGAATGACTGACTCACATTAGATGGCCACATCGTTGATGAGTTGTTCAACATTACCAAAATGGTGACACTTTATAACGCATACCATTAACTTCATGGGCGAAATCCAAAGCACTTCTCTTTCATAAATGTTTTTGCCATTGGTCGGTCGACTTCACTAATATATCCTGCAACAGGATTTCGCCCAATCATTCCCGCACGAATATTTTTAGCGGAAGAAGTTTTATGTGAATACTAATTCTGTGCATAAACCGAAGCTTGACATCATATTTGTAACGCTATATCCTTGCAGCCGCACTGTGTGGCGCGAGGGTTCATAAACTACACGGATAGTTTCCTATCTCTGTGTGTGCACGTATTTACACACGTACGTGTTGTGGTCAAGCATAACAAGCGCATTTGCTTCAGTGATGTCACATAATTTTACTTTGTGAAAGTAGTAAAAATCTCGGCAAGGCGTGCTGCTGAGCTAGTTGTTTATTACTAAAGAAAAATAGGTATAGCGAAAGAAGACAGGGACGAAGTGAAGACACGTTTTTTCGTTAGAAGGCTTCCAAAGCAATTAGACCACCGACAATCCTTAACGAACTGACAAACACGTGTTTGCCACGTGTTTGCCAGTCCAGTGTTTTCACTTCATCGCCGTCCTTTTGTCCTATAGTAAAAATCTCGTTCAATGGTTGCTTCCCATGTGCGTTAAGAAACAGTCGCATTTGATATTAATATTATTGCACGGCAAATACGATAGATAATGTGGTTCCAACGTGGTGTACGCAGTTTTCATGGAGCGACACGTTGCAACAAGCGATGCTTTCGACGTTCGACAACGCCCACAGACGACGTGTGGGGGGGGGGGGTGGCAGGGGGGGGGACGCACACTATTGCCGGAGACTGAGCCGTGCTCCTAAGAAGGAAGAATAGCATTTTTTCGTCTTCTTCAACCTCTACCCTTCCCCCCCCCCTCCCCCCCTCGTTCAGCGTCATTGTCGCGAACCTCTATTGACCAGGCAGGGAAGGGTAGCCGGCCCGACGTGGTGGCTGCGGTACAGGTTTTTTAGGGGCGAAGCTCCTTAAGCCGTGGGTCGTGCGTCCTCGATGTATGTAGTAGCACTATGGTAGTAGGTAGCCACCTCCACGCCACCTCTCGTTTAGTTCTTGGAATGTCCGCTAGATGGCGGTACTCGTATATGATGAATATATTTAGGGGCGAAGCTCCTTACGGCATCACCTCGGCGGTCCTCGGTTGTCCATGCATTCTGAGTAGCCAGTAGGCACTGGATTTCGACCTCCAAGGTAGTGCCTGTGTGAGATGTCTCCTGTGCGTGATTAAACAATAAAAAAAATTCACAACGTACATGTAAAATTAAAGTGAGCTGCGAGTCGCCATGACTCTCATCGACCCTTTAGTAGAAATGCGCCCGATCTCACGTCGTTGATGATGTACTGCGCAGAATTTGCGGAAGATTACCAGGTTTACCGACGCACCTCCGAAGCTTCGCCCACTCATCATCATTCACTCCGTGGATATGGTGCCGTCATCTCCAGTTCTCGTCTCGTTTCCGAGAGGGCGCTGTCCTATAGACATGCGTACAATATGGCGGTTGGGTGAAGGTACGCTAGATGGCGTTGGCGGTGCAGCTGCTCTCCGATTGCGCGGACCGCCGTACGAGTGCGCTTGCCGGATCGTGCTGCTTGGCGGACCATGGACGACGACCGGTCGTTGAAGTTTGAATAAAATTTCACACACACTATCGCTTTGATTACTGCTGGGCGAAACCACTGAAGATTTCACGGTGTAACCATGATTGCTTCAGTCACCATAACTCTCATCGACCATTTAGTATAAACGCGCCCGATCTCACGTCGGTGATGATGTACCGGGCAGAATTCACGGAAGATTCACGGTTTACCGATGAACCTCCGCAGCTTCGCCCACTCATCATCATTCACTCCGTGGGATATGCTGTGTTTTTTTTTCGCTCCGGCCAGCAGAATTCTTCAAGAAGTGTCGGTGTGTGGACATGTGTTGCGGGAAGTCAACATCGTGTGCGCGACGGATACGCGGCAAGATTCTGGCACTGTTTTCGGTAACCCCGTGCTTCCATATTGGATTCGCTCGCTCAATATAAGGCCCCGTGTTGACTGCTCTTACGTCTGTCTAATCAGATTTGTGTTTTCTTTATCACGTGCTTGCTGTTTACCATCCATTTCTGTGTATTCTCTTACTATGGTGCGCTTGCATATTTTTTTTATTCGCTCGTGTTCTTACCGATCCAACGGCCACACGTGATAGGTTTCCGTACACGGTCCCTTTCCGTTACTTTCTTAAACAATGCGTGCGTGCTTGTCTACCTTGTTTGGATGTAGAGTATATGGGACCTTGTGGGACCACTCGCAATGTTTTCAGGTCTCGTGAAGTAATTTATTCATGTTTCTCACCCGTAAGTTTTCACTGAAAGAACTCTGATTTTCCGCTTAAAGGATAGCGGTAATTTAATTCCCAGTCATCAGTTACGATTGCCTAACGTTTGCAAAAAAAAAACCCATCCTTATGTTTTGGTGAATTTGGTAAACATGGGGAGGGGGGGGGGGGGGGCGTCGCGCATACGTGCTCTTCTAGTCTGGTTACCACTCTTTATCTCGGTTTTTCGCCGGGCAGCCTCACATTATCTTTGTTTTATTCGGGTCCATCTTTCATGCGGCTTCAACGCTTCTTTCGTTTACATCGCCAGTATTTTTGTCGCGATTCGTCACCGTCACTGCTGAAAAGCGCGATAGCGTCCGCGAAACGCAAGTAGCTAAGATCTTCTTCGTTAATCCTTATTCCTATTTTTTCCCTTTCTACGTTTTTAAATATTGTGAATGGGTCGGTAATAAAATTGACGAGATTATAACTCTTCACTTGACCCCATTCTAGATCATATTTTTGTGCTTTTCTTGAGGAATACGGTGGCTGTGGAATCGTTTTAGGTGTTGGCTATGATGTTTAGATGTTCCTTTATGGAATAATTATTCCAGAACTGCTGGCGTTTGTTCATATGTGTGAATAAATTTGTGTTTATCACTTTGCAAATGTGTTGCTCCTTCATTACCTAGACGCATGCGTAATTGATGCAGCAGGACTTTCATCCTTTTAGTTGTGTTGGAGACAATGTTGACTTTCCTTCTCAGGCCTTACATGGTTCCACAGAATTCTAGGTCTCAATGGCAAGCTAACACCCCAGTGGAGCAGTCGCTGTAATTGCGAAGTATTTTCTGAATACGGCGCCAACGGCAGTCGATGAATGCGGTTTCGGGCTCGAATAGGCGTTTTTAGCACTGCTCACTTATTACAGTAACTACAGTAATACCGAACCACTCGGATCGGCACGCAGCCGTTTCACTTTATAACACGTGTATCTTTCTAATGAAGTTACTGTACGCATCGAGCAAATACTGCCGGTCTCCCCCCATCTAAACTGGCTACGTGCAGACCACCACGGTACAGTATTACCACACTTACCACACAGTAAATTACCGTAATAACGAGTGCTAACCGTCGCACCGGCGGCTTCCCGACGTCGGCGAGGCCGACACCACGCCAGCATCGGCCAGTTTACATAGGCCCAATGACGGCTTGCCATCATGGGCTGAATAACGGCAGGCCGGTCTCAGACCGACGGCGGGAAGCCGTCATCGGCCGAACCCCGGCAAGCCCTCATCGGCCCAACGCCGGCTAGCCGACATGGGACCGATGTGGGTGAAAATAGCGCGAGCGTGATTTGCCGACATGGGGTCAATATTGCTGCCGTCGTTTGCTGACGTTCGGCCGAGATCGGTCCAATACCGGTGCGCTGCCTGAGATATAATCGAAAATTGGGTGTGATGACCGCTTTAACAATTTTTTATAGTTGGTTACCTTTCATATGTAACACTCCCATTATTAAGAAAAAAGAGAGAATGTACACGGGCGCTCTGAAAATAAAAGAGGTTAGAGAAAAACACCAAACGCTGAGAAGCAAGAAAAGAATTTAAGGAGCGAAATGCACGAATTGGTGACGAAAGAACTGCTCGTATTGCATGCGATATCTTACCACAGTAACAAACACTTGTAGACAACAAAATAACCGCGAGTTGTGACGACGGTGATCAGCGGCGGCTGCTTGTTGTGGCCGGACCGAAGACTTAAAACCGACAAAAGCGATAATTATTTATTCCGCCTCTTACGGAAGTATACCTCGATAAAGACTGGAACATTTACGGCCAGTGTTCCGCGAAAGTTACAGTAATTTATTTGTGCTTTGTTTAACGAAACAATTATGAAAACTTCTTAGCCTTGTTCCCAGGAGCCATACTTACCCAGAAAAGTGGTACTTTCATAAGTCAGCCTAAAGTGCAGTTTTTGAAACTTTCCCCAAACTTAACTTCGGCTTATACTTTCCTTATACTTTCATAAGTCAACTTATCGCGTAACTTAGATTCTGTTCTCGAGTATGCGCCTCAGTATTGTATCGGTGAGTAACCACACGTTGCCTGAGCATTGCCCCATATAATGTAAATTCAGGGACATAAAGTGACATAAACGTGCCATAACGTTGAAGTTGTAGTCGCCCACTAGTATAAAGGGTTTGTGCTTGTAGGTGTTTTATATTGTTTCGTCACAATTATGATTGTTGTTCGTCTATTGTAAGCCTTTTTTGATTCACATACACACATATGTTTCCACTATACCAAACTGTTTTCTATATACCATGACAGCGGACAGTGAGAGTCGACGACAAAGCTAGGTCCTAAGGACCATAATGTGCATGTTGAAGTCACCGACTAATATAAAGGGTCTGTGCTGCTAGGTATTTTATATTGGTCTGTCACAATTATGATTTTTATTAGTCTATTGTTAAAACGCTTTTTTTTCTGTCTAACATCCACGAATATCCCCGTGACGGACACCGAGGACGGTGGAACGGACAAGCCTCGGCCCTAAGGTGCTTCGCCCCTAAAATGCAGGGCAGTACAGAAAACCTTTATTGAAACCTAAATCATTATGATGGGGGAGCCCCAGTCAAGGGCCCCAATGGCCTTAGCCGTCCATTCAACCTGGCCGATCAGCGCTTGCAGGTCGGCTATGTCAAAGCTGGACAGTAGGGCCTCCCACCGCTCCAGTGTATGTGTTGGTGCCATTTGTGTGTGTGTCAGGTGTGGGGGATGCTTGAAGCAGCCCCAGCTACTGTGGTAGAGTGTAGGACTTCCTGTGCACCATGGACAGGAACTTCGATACTACGACGGGAACATGGAGCGTAATGTTTTTAAGTGGGGATAAACCGCAGTTTGAATTCTTCTCCAATTGATGGCCTCCTCTCCTGTTAGGTGTTAGTGGGAGGGGCGTATACTTGTCTGGTAAAACGCTGATGGGCAAGTAGGACCTTTGCCATTGTAGGGTTGTAATTTTCGTAAGGCATTGGGATATGGAAGTCCGCTGTGGTGGCCAGTGTCACTCCTCGGAAAGTTAGTCCGCGAGCTGCGGCGTCCTCCCTCTCATTTCCCTACAACCCCTTGGTGGGCCGGACACTAGAAGATCGTGTGGTCGTTATGGAGGTGGTGTTGTATTACACTACGACATCCTGTGGGAATTGTGCACAAAGAAAAAGAAAAGATTGACCACCCTATATGCGACTTCCTGTCGAAGAAACGCGTCGCTTTGGTCTTAACCAGCCAGGCCGTGATCAAAACCGCGTTTCGGCCGCGGTATCAAAAATGGAGGGCACAAGAGCTTCGCCTTTAAGAGTTGAACGTGATATCGATGCCCTGTACGTAGTGCGTGTCCATCAAAAGCGTGTCAAGAGCCCGGTGGCTCGAGAGAACGTCTGTGTGTGTGACATTTTTTTCGAAGTATCATTGCACCCACTACGTGTGTGTAAGAGAATGGGCGCGCACTAAGGTGTGTGTGCCCTGTGTAATGGGTAGCATGCTTTAAAGCAAGCGTGAAATCATTTCGAACTTGCTATGCACACACAGCGTGGTCTTAAGGGAATACACGCAGTAACGTGTGTGCCTTTTGTAATGGGTGGTCGGGTTTAAACCACGAAGTCGTTATGATTTTCAGGTGTTGTGACGCCCGATGACAATGTACGCTTGTACCAAGCGAGGTACTACATGTTTTATTGTGGCGTATGTATGCAGGACGCGTATGTTTGTGAAGCATGAATGTTATTTTCACTGCATTTCCAAGCCGAGAAAGTTATTTTCAAAGTATCTCCAAGCATACGCGTGGCTGTGTGGTACAACACCTGCTTGCCACACAAAAGGTCTGCGTTCGATCCTCACTCCGACTCAGAATTTTTTCTTATTTATTTTTTTTATCTTTCTCGATTTTTCGATTACGGACAAGATGATGATTTTTCGCTCACAACCAACGACGCCGATGCCGACGCCGGAATTTCTGCGAAACGAGCTCTTTGACGCTGTCGCGTTAATAAGAACAGCCCACCGCGAGATAGGGATAATGATACTATGGAGGGGAAGGAATGTCGGTTTATTTGCAAAATATATTCCTGGCGCTTGCCCGAGGGGCCAGTCCCGCAGTGGGGAACGGTATGTCGGGCAGCGTACAACAGGCTCGCTTTCTGTTCGCTGCCATTGTGATCTAGGACTAATTCTCGTTACATTGAACCAGCCCTCGGAGCATCAACGTAAGTAATTTTTAGTATAACGACCATAGGATCGCTGAAACATGCGGTACCAGTCTCTTTTAGGATATTGGCTGGTTTTGCAATGTATAGGATTTTCAAAACTGTACACCATCAGAGTGGTCCCTTGGGATAGTGGGTGAGGTACCTTATAATGTGTCCTGAACCGCGGAACAGAAACAACAGGTTCTACATAGAGAGGCGGCGAAACGGTGACTTACTACAGAAATTTATTATCGGCACAATTGAATAATTAGAATGGTGAGAAAATAGTTTGTTTTCAAAAATACCAAACGAGAAAGTGCTAACAACATACAGAAAACTAGACAACGCAAGATGAATATTGCTGAAAGACTGATCCTAAGCTCAGTACACTCATGCCGCTCTCAAGAATCGTCTCTACTACGTTCTTTCCGGACAAGTGCAGGAGACAGTAAAAGCGAAGATTCTTGCACGACAACAGCCACCTTCGCTTGGCTTGATGGCGGAGTTACTTGGCAGTTTACTGGTCATCCGCTTCAAGATCTCGTCAACGAAATAAGTGGGCCGTTCAATACCTACTATCAGCTTGCGGGGCTTTGAAAAACTCACAGGATCCTTCATGCATTCAAATAAGACGAATCGAAACCGAAAGCTATCTTCTTTTTCTTCTCAGTCTATATATTGATCCTCACGCACCACCTTCCGAAAACTTTCGGTACCGATCGTGGCTTTCCGTTGCCTTTTGGATCGGATGTATTGCAAGCGTTCTGCAACTCACGCGGTTTTGTACTGCCGCCGTGATTGGCCCACCATTGATCAAGCGAAGATGTCATGTGTAGCATCATCAGGTGACGTTCCGTTATGTGACGTCAGGCTTTCATCATAGTGACGTCATGATGAAGTCACCAATTTTGGCGATATATGACATCAGCACATGAAGATAATTTGTTTTATCACTCGTGGTGGCGCCGCTGACGGCGACGTTCAATGTTTGTGCTTGACGAGGCGTCTACACCTTTCGCCTTAAAATCACCTTCGATCCACTTAGTGTGCATTCAACGCGAAGGACGAATTTCCCAAACATCGCTAATATTGAGGGCAGCGCGAACTCTTATAGTACCTTGTTCTTGTCCGAAAGGGCACCAGGAACCCTGGAAACGACTTGCGGCTGTGTCACTGACTCGTAGCTTCTCTCCTTGCCGGAAAAGGGATACTTAAGCGCGCCAGTGGGGTAACAAATCGTAGACAACTGAATCTTCCTATTCTGACTGCATGGATGCGAGGTTGCCATTACAACTGCGAATAGTCGAAGTTACCTGGCACAACTTAAGATTAGCCATCATTCAGTCAATGCTAGTCAACGTCATCCAGTGCTCACGAGCGTTGGTACTAGGATAGTTAATACAGTAATTTACTTCACGTCCCTTAACCTAACGGTCTCTTAGACTTCGCCGCATATATAATTGCTCAATATGGTCGTTCATACCTCTCCATACCAGAATTCAGGCAGATTGTAGTGTTTTTGTGGGCGGACAGCTTGTGAAAAACGCACATAGCTGTTTGGCATGCCCACGAAGATGATAGATCTGCCAGGCAATACTTATTTGAAACACTCATGCAGACGGCCTGGGACACCATACGGAAATACCGCTTCAATTTGAAGGCTAGGCCATATAAGTCGTCACTCTCAAGGTCTAAACTATAATCATCTAGCTACTTATTGATAGTTGCTTAGTACCAAATGTGTGCCTGTTAAATGCAGATTAATCGGGCCTGTGAAGGTGAAAGAAGGTGAGTGTGTCGATGGCTTATTAGTAGCAATATTTGGCTTCTTTGTTTGTAGTTCCGTGTTCGTACCCCAGGAAACTGTACTTTTATTATGCACGTTACATTTGTTAGTTTTAGTTTTATGATGAAATTTTATTTTGCATATCCTATCTTTATTGGTTTTTTAACAGGCTTGAGGCTGTGCTGTTGAAGCAGTTTAATATACGTAAGCTTCTCTCACGCAGTTCATCTAAGGTGTGGCTTTAATTAAACCCGCGCAGGTGAATTTCAAATCTCTCTTCAAAATTTCCTTTTGCCATTGTTCCTACGCATCTATCAGCTGTCTAACAGTGAGGCTATCTGGCTTCTCTTAAGCATTAAAATTGAATCGGCTGTATTCAGTTTCAGTGAAGCAACAAATACACTACAGCAAAGTAATTGCAACGCGTATCTCATTTTATTAGATATTTTTATGTATTAGGGCAATCAGATGAGTTGCAATGAAATAACACATAGTTGAATATCCCAAATAACGATATTTAAATCAGATGTCCTAACGGCACGTAACCGCCGTTCTCAAGGATAAAAATGCAGTGAAATAATATGCGTTAGTAAATATATAGAAGAAACACTTTAGGCAGTGATGTCCCATATTTCTTATTGGTTGCTTTTTTTCTGCCGAACTAAACTTCCTTTGCAAAAAAATCTAATTGGTTGAATTGAAATATCTTTATTTTATTTCAGTTTTAGTTCAAATAGGTCGAATAATCTTTTTTAGCAATATTTTAGGCCTTCAAGCTCTCCCACACATGGTGCTGCATGTAATATGGCGAAAAATTATTATGGAAGAGCCGACAAAAAAGTCACGCGTGTTATGTGTCTAAGCACTGATACCGGAATTTGGTGACGCAATATCTTGCTTAGTCTTGTTTATTTCCTATAGCATTTCACACATTATGCAATACACAGCATGCGAGAAACATAAGCACCAATGCTTTATTGCTCCCGAAATATGCAAGAGCGGCTACGAATTGCCTGTTGACATTATGCACAAGACAGCAATCAGGATGTCTATCTTCTATAATTTATCTCCCGCCCAGATTTTTCAATGGATCCAAAAACATTTTGCCTATCTTTTTCAATGGATCAAACAGTGATGGTTTTTCTTCCTCTTTAGGATTGTCACTCCGTTTTTCAGTTGATGTTGAGCCAGATTCTGCAGGCCTCTCGTTGGACTCCTCCTCCTCTTCCCGCTCTTCACCTTGGCTTCCACTGTTTGCTTTAGTTGTGGTTGAGCCAGATTCTGTAGTCGTTTCTTGGGAGTCCTCTTTTTCTTCACGCTCTTTATCTTGACTTTCACTATCTTCTTTGGTTGGAACGGAGCTAGCCTGGGTAGTTATCTCGTTAGTGTTCTTCTCTACACGCCCTTCATCTTGACTATGACTGCTTCCTTCTGCTGAAGTTGAGTTTGATCCTACAGTCCTCTCCTTGGAGTCTGCCTTCGCCTCACGCTCTTGATCTTCACTGTCGCTTTCTGCTTCGGATGTGGTTGTGTCGGATTCTGTAGCCTTCTCGTTAGAGTCTTCGTTATCTTCACGTTGTTCGTCTTCGTTGTCGTTGTTGCTTCCTTTCATTGATGACGTACTGGTTTGAGGATCACTCTTGCTTTTTTCTGTTTCACTTGGGGTTGGCTTCTGTTGAGAGCCTCCATCAGTGCATTCGCTTTCGTCTTGTTCATTAATTTCTTTTGTGTTGTCAGATGATGACCCTTCGTGGGGCGCGGCGAGGCCTATAAGAAGCAAGAAGAAGAAAAGCTTTATCATAGGCCTATACGTTTAGACGAGCCGAAAAATATAAATGCATGTTGCTAAATGCATGCTAATGACTATAACGAGGCCACTTTGACTATAATGTTGCAATTCATTGACGAATTAGGCTGGTCTAATTAACTAACTGCTAACATTCCGGGTACAAACAAGATGCTTCTCGCGTGGCGTCGCATGACAACGATAAGCAGCCGCAGCGGTTATCATTTGTGTGCGTCGCAAGCAAGAGGTTCTTCATCGCGCAGCCACCACCATTGACGCGGACCCTGTCGCCTATACAAGGGGCACTGAAGAGAAACATAATCTGTTTCGTAAGAGTAAATTTCTTTTTCACAATACCAATATCACTACGCTTGCCGCAAGAAGACGCTTGCCAAGCGAGAAAAGGCGTGAAAAGGTTATGCCAGCGGCGACGCCAGATATTCCCAAAAATCGCCACGACGCCACAGATTTCGACGGCGCCTACTAGAGTCTGAAGAGTTTTTAATCAAGAAAAATAAAGTACATTGTTCACTGAGAGTACTAAACATTTAACATTCGAAGTTTTAGGAAATTTCGTTGAGCCAATGTCGTCCAAATAAACAAAAATATCACTTTGAAATTCGCAACATCACGCGAGAAGGCTTCGGGCCGGAATTTTAAAATGAAATGTAGATCTGAATTTACTTTTTTATTAATAAACCAATGATGGGGAAATCAGTGGCCTGAGAGTTCTCAGAGCACATTGGATCAATCTAAGCCGATTCATCGACTCACTTTCGTGTCCCTTTAAACGGCTGCACTCGTGGCCGAATACTACGGTCATTTGCACGCAGAACATTATGGAGCACTGTAATTACGGCGCGCTCACGGGCATTTCACATGGCATTCTCTTCCTATTTTGCGGACATCCCTCGGAGGCTGAAAAATACTTATGCTTATTAGGTAGAAAGTTAGAGACTCGCTAATCGAACGTTTTGCAAATCAATCTACAACATCCCAATCAGAATTTCTCGCCCAGCTTCGTTGCTTCGGATGTTTATTAACTAGTCAAGCCTAACTAAGGAATCAAGTATAGATAGAAAACGTTTTAATTACTCTACGCAATAGTCACCGACGTGCATTTGGTCGCGTCGTTATAAATTGCGTCGAGAAAGCATGACCTACGCTGAAATGTCAAACATTTCGACTGGTGGGCCACTGGCGAAAGCTGACCCACCAACGCAAACGATTGTCAATATACTTGAGGTGTTTCCACGTATGTCGTGCTCTCTCGTTTACACTACTCCAACGGAGCCCGTGCGCGTTCATGACTGTCACATCACTGTGTATATATCAATGTGAAGCAACGAAAAATTCCTGAACACGAGTTGAGCAACCTTTCGACAAGTGGTCTTGTATTTTTCACGGCAGCAGCTGTAATACACGACCGTTTGCAAAAGCGTTGGCTCCAGCGGCACCTCTTGTCAAGCATTTTTCTTGTATTCAAGCTTGTATCTTCCCCTGAACTCTTTTCTGCATTAGTTATATCTGAAGCGGTATCATGAATTATCATAATATATTTCACGTTTAATTTTACACCATTTATTGTAAGTTCTCTTTCAAATAGTATCCGACGCTTCCATTGCTAAATTTGACAAAGCTTGGAGACTCATGTATGCCAACGACTAACATCGGTCGTGAGCTCGATTGCGGCTAGCGACAAAAGAGCAATGCAAGGTGACCAGTCCTCACACAGGCTTATGGGGCCTACACCTTGTCACACTAAATTCAAATCTTCCCGCAGCGCCGTCGCCTTGGAATATAAGCTGACGTCTTGATCCGGCGCATCCATTTAGGTTCACAGGTTTTGCAAATGCTGGCTGACAAAGTGAACAGCGAGCGAATCAGCGAGAGCAGTCGCTTGTTAGCCGATGCAACCATTGGTGAATGGTAAAGGTGTCACCACTATGGTCACCTGTGTGAATGAGCCCTCATTATGCATCCAGTTTGATGCAACAATAAAATAAACGCTTTAGGATTGAATAAAGTGGCTGGTTGAAAGCAAACTGCAACGTCTGGCGAAATAGAAACAGCCGTATATCAAAGCAGTTGTCGTCTAATTCTACATCAGGTTTTCCTTGCCTGATATGTACGCAACGTGTTCATGAGTTATAGGCGTCATCTTAGCTACAAGTATAGAATGAGTGTGCTGTTGGTGTCTTCTTATTGAGATTGTCAGAATTTCCAAACAAGTATTCTCTGTGCCTGATGAGTACAACGGCGTCCGAAGACTTTTTACGTTTTGTTGCCTTCGAAACGTCATATTTCATTATGTGTTCGTACATGAACTTGCCTATTGTATCCACATTTCTGCCAATTTATATAAAGAGCTTATGTGTAGTCGTAGTCACATTTAGTTATCGACAACCGGTAGCTGACCTGAGTTCAGCAGCGCGAGTGTGGCCAGTGCAGCGAAGAGCAGATGAGGTCTCATTCCTGCTTCTGTGGAGCCTGCAACAAAGGAGTGTGATAATGTTGCACATAGCCATCGTCCAAGATGCGTGCGATTGTTTGCGGCAGTGTACGATATTAACATTGAAACATTGATCGGCGTGCAGCTCACACTGTTTGGAGGAAGACAAAGACTTACTCCGGACACCAAAATTTAGACGCAATACCGATTTCATTCGCGCTATTTCATCTTTTAAAATAGACCCCATGACCTGCTGGCCTGTCGTGAAGCCCTCTTGTTGTAAGTGACCTTACTACGAAAAAAGTACTCGGAATTTAGCATTGCACGATGTAGCGACTTCTTTCCTGATTACCCGAGACAGAGGTAGCGACACCCATGCCGTAATTATTATGTTCACGGTAAAGAACCCATACTGCTCAGAATCAATGCAGAGTTTCATACTACGGCTTGACTCTTAATGATATTATCACGTGGACACTTAAACAACCTGCCATTTAATTCTGTAGCAGAACGCGAGTAAACGTCTACGAAGGGAAACTTAGTTCTTAAGATAATTTTACCTACTCAGTCACGATCGTCAAGCGGAAATAATGACAATCATCAAAGGCGAAAAAAAAAACCTTGAACATCAACAAGTTTTCTGCAATTGTTTCTGATACGTGAAAAATTGCGAGACTGTAGAATACTGGATAACTAGAACTCACCTCGAGAGCAGAAGAATCAAGACTAGAATGCATGCTACATTGTCGAATCGCCGGTCTTTTATACAGGTCTGGCAGGAACAGCATACTGCGCGAGAAACTAAAACCAAAACGAAAAAAAGGATCAATCAACTTCATTCAACTGCGTCCTCAAGCGTCTCCCAATGGCAGAGATACTCCATTAAGCAGGAATGGCGATAAGCTAGTCACTCAACCATGTAACATCATTCCTGCAGCAGCCAATGCATCACAGTTGCATCTGCAAAGCAAGTGCTGTTCTATACCATGACCGTTGCCACAGCAAGGTGTAGCGTGGTATCTTGACAATGACAAATGAGCCTCGCATCATGCATGGGTGAGGGGAAACGAAATTGAATACCCTTCGTACACATGAGAAAGATTTCGAATGATATAGGATGGTGCTGTAATAATGATGACGTGCTGTATATGAACATATACTTGTCGAGGTTTAACGTCCCACAATCATGATATGATTATGAGGGACGAGGGACCCGTAGTGGAGGGCTCCGGAAAATCGACCACCTGGTGTTCTTTAACGTACACCTAGATCTAAGTACACGGGCCTCAAGCATTTTTGCCTCCATCAAAAATGGGGCCGCCGCTACCGTGATTCGATTCGATCCTAACGACCTTCGGGTGAGCAGTCGAGCACCATAACCACTAGGCCACCGTGACTGGTCGACGTGTGTTAGTGTGCTCCTTATTCATTTACATAAGAAAGGTTTAGATGTTTCATAATAACAGCGCATTGTTCCTGTGGTTGGAAATCTGGCTCCGTTTACTAGTGTGGCAAGGGACCAAACGTTGAGTGGGGTACACAGAACCGGAGTGGTTAGTCATCTCATACATATGAGGAGACCCACAAAACGTCCGAGGAAAAAAATCTTGTATACTTCAATTTAGTATGTATCCTAGTGGAGAACAGTTAAATGATTAACGAAAAAAAAGTTATGGAGTGCTTCATCAATAAGATCGAAATTGCTTGGGAATATTGCTTGCATCCATCATATCTCAACGAATGGAAATCAGTTGTTAACATTGCGAGCACCAATGAAACGAGGGGATTTATTAATATTAAGGTGAACTGAATTTTTTGGCGCAAAAGTACGTCTTGATAAGAAAGAGATAATAAATAGACACGTGGGTCTAAAGAGAACTAAGGTATCCAGTTACCTTTTCATGCGACTTACTCAAACTATCTACATGGTGTGTTCAAATGAAAAGCTACGAAACGCCGTGACAA
This sequence comes from Rhipicephalus appendiculatus, assembly GCA_030522465.1. Lineage (NCBI taxonomy): Eukaryota > Metazoa > Arthropoda > Arachnida > Ixodida > Ixodidae > Rhipicephalus > Rhipicephalus appendiculatus. The sequence goes on from JALIZH010009056.1 coordinate 22,457, forward strand.
CATGAACGTTAACATAGATGCCTATGCCGCTATGGGAAAACATAGCGAGACATTTACGGATGCGATTGGTGTATCCGCCGTGGATCGGAGCATGTAGGAACGTCCGTATGCGCAGCAGGGAGCAGACGCTCTTATAAAGAGCGCCCTAGAATTTACGCAGCAGTGCGTGTGAGGACAGGATGGCGTTCCCATTGCAAAATTCGACGATTCAGGAGCAGCGAGGCGTTATCCGCTTTATGATAACCGGCCACCATTCAATCGCCTGTGATTTCCATGTATTTGGTCCTCTCAAAAAAATATTTCGAAAGGGAAGCGCTTCAACTCGGACGACGAAGCTTCGACTCGGCAACTTGTCCCGTGTTACTTCTCCGTCCATGTTCTTGTTTTGCGCCAACCAATTTCTAACCAGCTATGCACCAACTAGCCCGACTGCATACGCTATTGGACGACGAACTCAATGACGCTGTGAAGAACTGGGTCTCGTCACGGCGATAGGAATTCTAAGGAATCCTTGGGGTCCTTCATCAGTGGGATTGTTGTGATTAGGCATATAGTGTATGCATTGAGTGAAGTCTTCATTTATACCCACAGACTCGTTTCGTACCTTTTCATTTGAACACCCCTTGTAATATACCCCTAAGCACTCTTCTGCACAAAGTGCAAGCCGTGAGATTAAAGATGAATTATCTTACCGATTTCATAGGTAGGCAAACTCACTCATGCGTCGACTCTCCCAGGCTCCCTGAGACTCGGTTCGAGCCGTGTGTCATGTTTCAGTGAATTCCACGTGAGTAACATTTTGGCGAGCCTGAATCCGAGTGAGCCCAGTTCAGAATAATTTAGTGAGTCTGAGTCCGAGTGAGTCTGGCTGAGGAAAATTTTCGTGAGTCTGCGCTCGAGTGAGCCCGAAAGACAAAATATATCTTTTGGGATGAGTCTGAGTGAGCTCCACTTTTCTTGTGGAGCTATAGTCCTATCTACTCAACTTCGGCATTGCTGCTCAGTTTGTTGAGCAAATATGAAATTTGAGCAGTAATGAGCATAGCTGTTCAATACTGTTCAACTTCAACTCAATATTGATTGACAACAGGCTTTAGTTACGAGGAAGAAGTGTGGGGGGGGGGGTGCCTTGAACTACCTCCCCCTTCTTTGGAAACTTTTACACGGGAAGTTCTTGATAAAAATATCTTGAGTGAGTCGTGTATTTCAATAAAAATGCCTTACTGAATAGCAGCTACCGATAACTCGTATTTGATAATACGTCAAAGCACGCCACGCGGGTTTCCGATTGGTGTTACGGTGCATTGACACGATAGTCTACACAGCTAATTCTACGCTAACGGTCTCATGAGTCGATACTACTCACACTCAGATCGGAGCCGTGAGTCTGAGTTAATTCCCAGCGAGCCATATTTTGCTGAGTTTGAGTCCGATTGAGCCCTGAGAGCAAAATATACTTCTTGAATGAGTCCGAGTGAACTACACTTTCTCTCCGACGTATGCTAACAGTTCGCGAATAATTTTGCAATAGTAAATATGCCAATACTTTCTTTACTGTACGGGTTAGATGACGGGCTGTTTCGAAGGACTTTTATAGGACGCATAATAAAATATGAGACTCTAGACCGAGAAAATAAATATTCTTGTTTATATGGGATAGTTAAACTGAAGGAACCATTCAAACGATTGTCGCAAGAGAAACAGACAAGCTTTCATTTTCGAACGAATGAGTGAACAAAACTACCACTGCATCAAAACTGTCACGATGTCAACTGTCAAAGCGTGATATGATGCTATGATTTACACATCAATCTTAATCCCTACCATATTTACTCTTTTCCATACATAGGAGTCAACCTCTGTAGAGGCTACGAAGAAGTTCGATAAGCAAAATGTACAACTCCGCTCATCTCATACCCGCATTTCGTCGTTGTAATTTGACGTGTGAGCAGAGCATGGGCACGCGCGTCAAGCGTCGCAAAGCTTCAAATGAAACACAGAGAAACGAAGACAATGAAACGCTAAGAGAAATGGAACAGCATATTCACAGCCGTATAGCGGAATTTTTTATCTTTAAGCCAGAAAAGCTTCTCATTTCCTACTCCACATGAAAATAAAAAAAAACACATTGTGGGAGCCATACACATGATTGAACTATTTCCTGGTGCGAACACATCTACGGCAAAAAGTCTCGCTAGCGTCCGCAGCGTTGACTGCTATGTATGGAACTGTTATGGACAACTTACCGCTCTTGGTATACGTGGCTACGCTATCGATAAGGGGTCGGCAACATTTTCAGGCAAAAGACCGAGTTGCATCTGGCCACACGCCGGGGGCCGGTCGCAAATCGAGGAAGGGGGGGGCTCTTTGCAGGAAAAGAGGAAAAATTCCGTGAATTCACAATAATGTACAAAACTGGAATAGAAATCGCGTTTATCCTTAGCATGCATGTCACAAGGTTGCAATCTACAAATACAGGACACACAAAAACAAAAAAGCGCGAAAAAGCACTTTAAATGCGACTTTCGGTGGTGAACTATCCTAGCCAACTTTGTTAGCCTGAAAGGAAGTGACGACGTTACCTAGCTGAGTGTGAAGACTGGGGAGAAAGCCAACTGATATGTTTCTTTCTATTTCGATCTTTTTCCTGTCTAACCCCATTTGAGGTCAAGAGTGCCATGTCGGCCTTCAGATAGGAAGTGACGAGGGAAAGGGGAGGTTCTTATGTCGATCCGGGGCCCACAAAATATTGCCCCGCGAGCGGCTGCTTCCGACTCCTGCTATAGATGGCTGTGCTGTACATGGTTTTGCCGGCGTGACGCCATGGTAACTATGCTTTGCTTTCCCCTTTCCCTTCCTCCTTTCCATCCTACTCACAATCACATCATTCTTCCGCACCCTCACTTGCCTTTCTCGCCCTACTGGTATACATGGCTATACCAGTAGGGTATACATGGTATACATGTTAGTGCCTGCGTGACGCCAAGCGGCGACATAAGATGGCAGCATACGATGACAGCGTACTACGTACGGAAGTGCCTGAATATACGTACCTGACAGAAATATTTCTCTGCAGGACAACTAAAGCTCATCGCGTAAGAAATAAGTGAGAGCCACGCATTTGTACCCCTAAAAAGTGTGACGCGCAAGTGCATGGCTTAGAGCCTTGCTTTTAATTAACCACTGTTCGGCTAAAACACTGCATCCACACGATATGTAATACTGCTCATGCTTAGGACGACGCAAACTGCACTTTGCGATGTAGTCGAAGCAAAATACGGTACCCACACTGAAATGATCCTGGCGAACGGAGGGTACGAGGATCACGCACAATGCTCTCGAAGGGTACGCTCACTGATTTGATTACAGTGCACTCACTGATTTCGGATATCCTTACAAGGTGAACTCCATCGGCACTTCGTGTTAGGCAGACAACACAGGGATCCATCCACACTACACGTGGTTCAGCCAGTAGCGTGGTTCAGCCAAGTGCGTGAGCTATTCTCGATGAGCCCACCCTACGGACTCTCCATTTCGGCCACCCCTTATTAGCTGAAGCTGGCCGAGGAGCGCGCCCCGTGCTTTCGGTTCTTTCTCCGCAACGTCATTTTCTCGTCACGGAGCTGTCACAACTCTAGACACAAATAAGAGAGACGGAATGCGCTTCAACGCAAACAACGCGACCAACGCAGCCTCCAGAGATCCGCTTTTGGCAGCGCGCATCACGGAAGCCATGGATGAACTCGGAATCTGGAATGGCCGCCCGTCTAACACACTTGTGAAGGTCGGTACGCATTCTCTGCATCGTTGTTGAGCATCTGGCACACGCTCTTGTGCATGGACAGACTTGTCAAGTTTGTTTAAAGGGACCGACAGCCACTTTTTATAGTACCTGTTTTCTTTGGCGCAACCGAAAGATTACCGGTCATAGTGTCTAATCAGGGAATGGAGTAATCCCGATAGTTGGGATGATCACGGCGACACATTGAAGGACTGGACAGGCCCGGTTGCACAGTTCCTGGCAAAGTTCAGTTTACACACACACACTAACCAGCCGCCCGCGAGCCGCATGCGGCCCGCGGGCGGCGGGTCGCCGACCCTGTCTTCACGACTTGCTGGGAGCATAGGCGTATCAGCCGGGGGGGGCAAGGGGGGGCTTGAGCCCCCCCACTGAGAAAAGTTAGGGGGCTGAGCCCCTCCACTTCCGACAGTGGTCACTGTTCGCTGCACGCTGGGAAACCAGCAACTATGGCGAAGTTATCCTTCACCACAGTAATCACTCAATTATATTGTTACAAGGGAATGGGAATGTTACGATGGAATGTTACAATATAATGAAATTTTTCCAACATTCCGGCTGTGACGATTTTCCTTGTAGGCTCTTTGCGGTGCGGGCCGCCTATGCGACGCTTTCGCGCCTTGTGCTGTACCATTGCAGAGCAGGCTAGCGCTGAGCAGGGGCCCTATAACATTAGATCACTCGTGCATGCTTTTATTTTAAATTCGAAGCATTTCTTACCGAACTTCGGCAATATTGAGCGTATCTATCTATCTAGCTATCTATCTAGCCGCCTACGACTTTGTGCTCTCCAGGCCGTATCTAATGGGATTTATACCAAATTTGGTATGGCATAACATGACTGTATGACGAACATAAATGGCTGGTCATATCATGAAAATCATGACTGACTTGTCATGAAAAGTATAATTTACATGCCACGCTCATGGCGAGCTCGCGGCCGTTTAGTTAGCTTGATATACACTAAATTTGAGATTGAGTGACGTGACTGTATGACGAACATAAATGGCAGGTGGTAATACGCAAATAATGACGTCCATGTCATGAACAACATGATTTACATGCCACGCTCATGGCGCGCTCGCGGCCGTTTCGCTAGCTTGATATACACTAAACTTGGTATTGAGTGACGTGACTGTATGACGAACATAAAGACAAGTGATAATATGGAAATCATGGCTTGTCATGTGCGACATGACTTGCATGCCACGCTCATGGCGCGCTCGCGGCCGTTTCGTTAGCTTGATATACACCAAACATGGTATTGAGTGACGTGTCTGTATGACGAACATAAATGACAAATGGTAATATGGAAATCATTACTTGTCATGTGCGACATGACTTGCATGCCATGCTCATGGCGTGCTCGCGGCCGTTTCGTTAGCTGGATATACACCAAATTTGGTATTGAGTGACATGACTGTATGGCGAACATAAAGACAAGTGGTAATAGGGAAATCATGACTTGTCATGTGCGACATGACTTGCATGCCACGCTCATGGTGCGCTTGCGTCCAGTTCGCTAGCTTGATATACACCAAAATTGGTATTGCGCGACGTGACTGTATGACGAACATAAATGACATGTCCTAACATGTAAAACATGACATGAAAATTATGTAAGGCATGATTTGCTCCTTCCTGGCTGCTTCGCATTACATCGATTCCCACAGTGGGTGGGATCTGCCGGCTTTTTTGGTTTGCTATTTTCGGTATGGATAGACGATGTGAGCGAGACCGACGCTTGGGCTAAGGTCACCACCTCGCGGTGTGTTAAGGCGTTGGCAAAATTGCACTTGTATTGTAAATGCGCAGAATGGGACAGACGCGTAGCAGTACGCGTTGCAGGTGCTAATCGCGGAGGCCGCATTAATGATGAATTACTTTACTTTACCGCTGCAAGAGGGCGACACTACCCCGCTGACCAAGAGCATTGTAAGAGGAAAGTGTGAGATATAAAAGGCGCGTTTGTACAGCAGTTAAAGTCTGCGGCCGTTGCGCTGTAGATAGCGTGCTCGGAACTTGTAGCGGCGGACCGAGAGGTCATCGGTTCAATGCCCGTTGACGGAACTTTTTTTCTTTGACATGTGATTGCATACATTTTTGACGTCGTTTCCGTGACGGAAATACGTCCCTGAAGTCTTAGTCGACCCCGGCATACAACAATTTCGTGTTGAAATTCGGCATATCCCATGAACTATGGGGATCGGTTTCATGCGAAGCAGTCAGCGAGTACCTGTCTATGAGATATTTCTTATTTTCATTCAGACAGGTGTTACTGGGTATACCGACGTGTTTTTTGTAAATGAAGTAGTAGTGTGCAAATCGTGCGCTCACTAGGCACGTCGACTACACTGGCGTTTAGAGGGAAATTTATGACTTGACGCAACGTCAGTAGTCACGTTAGGGCATGGACGTAAATTTTATCGAAATGAAGTGCACGCTGCGGTGCGATGATGTGAATACCATTCGTTAGCGCATTCCTCCATTGCCGAGCAACGCTTGATTATAGCTTGCTGAGTCATGTGAGTGCATATATAATGTTTATGAGATGGTTATAAAAGCGGAGCTGACACTGAAGCCACAATTGATGTTAACCCGACATGGCGCCTGTATAAAAGGAGTACATATGCAATGTTTATCACCTTTTTTATGAATTTAGATAGCTAGCACGGTAACCACAATGGACGTTACGCCGACTTGATGTTCTGCATAGTGCCTTTTCCAAGGCAGATTCAAGACCTTGCGTGGTTCTGTGGTAGAATACATGACTGCCACACGAAATGCTTGGGTTCGATTCCTGCTGGGATCCTGATTTTTATTCTTTGCATTCGTCGGATCGACGCGGCCGATTCCAGATTTTTTTTAACCCTCTCGCGTTTGAATGATGGATGTCTGTTGTCGCCGTTCCTGGGTAGACACAATCTTTAAGGCTCATACCCGCATATCGCAGCCCGTGGTATACGGGTATGTGACACACATGACTGAAGGAAATAGTTTCATGACGTACACGACATGATTTTCACGTTATTTATGTCGTGACCAGACACTTATGTTCGTCATACCCTCGTGCACTGCTATGCCGATTTTGGTCTATACCAAGTAATGAGGCAACCGCGAGAGCACCCAGACGTAGGGGGCCAGGTAGGTAGATAAGTAGATAAAAGCGCTCAAAGTACCTTTGGTTCCCTAAGGATTGCTTCGCATTTAAAAACGCAATTCTTAGTGAGCTGCTTTTGGTCATTAACAAAATTTCATTGAATGATACAAATATATACTACTAAGGAGGCCGCCATCGACATAATTGTATTCATGCGGAAAGTTGTTAGGTAAAGCATAAAAAGCGTCACGTGTAATACTATTACATGCATAACACGCATATATGTGTTGTTGTCCCAGTGCATGCTGCTTAAAACTGACTGTCCCTTTTTTATAGTATTATCAAACACTATTTAACAAATGCTCTGTGTATGAAAAATCACCTCAAAGTGTGATTGTCGATGAAGTTCTCTCTCTCTTTTTATCGTGATATATATATATATATATATCACGGCCGGCAAGTGAGGTAGGCTTGCCCCCCCCCACTCACGAAATAGTTGGTACGCCACTGGCTGGGAGCCGCATAAAACTTCACGCCGTGCTGGGGGCCGCATAAAAAAGCCACGCGGGCCGCATGCGGCCCGCGTGGCTTTTTTATGCGGTCCCCAGCATGGCGTCCAACCCCCCTCCCCCCATTGCCTTGCCACTGCCCATTTGAATGCCGACATGGCAGTTTTGACCTTAAATGGAATTTTCGCTCAAAATAAACATGATTTTTAATCGAGTTTTACAAATTACTGTCAATTCGCCGAATTTTTACGCGTTGCCTGCAAATGCCCTCCCCCTACCTCCCCCCCCCCCCCCCCCCCCATTTTGTGTGCAGCCCCCAGCTGTGTCGGCTTCATGCAACTAAGCCCTCCACCTCAAACGGTGGCCGACCCCTGCCTTAAGAGATTTCACTCTATCTGTTTCTCGTCCCTGGAGCAGATTCGGTGCCAAGCACGACCTCTGTCCACTCTTCCACCTCTCTCCCTCAAGCACAAAGCTCAGTACCCCCCTTCATTCCCTTTTTCCTTCCTGAAGTTGCAGTGGTCTCTTATGAGACCGTCTTCTGGGGCCGACGTACCTGTGGCCCTCCACCAATGGAGTACCGCGTTCTCTACCGTGTTCTCCCTCCGAGAGAACGTGTGTTTCTCCACGTGGTCTCACTTCACTGCCCTTGCCATCTAGGACATAGGCTACCATTCATCAGTCACTCTTAAAGTTAAAACTAACTGAAAGGCGCCGCAGAAGAGAAAACATGCGTATTTTATACAGCCGGTCACCTGTCTTAAGTCTTGCGCTAGACTCGATGCCGCCGCCTGTTTATAATTACTGTAAAAGCACGTCGCTGCTCATTCTGTCAATAAGGGGCGCCACGACGGCGACAAATTGTTTACGCTGTCAGTATCCCAGAGACCACGAAAGGTCGCGGGGTTCGGCGACAAAGGCGCGGGCAAGGGCGAACGGCTGTATGGCCCATCTGAGTCGCGGCTTTTCATCAAGGCCAGGGGCGTAGCCAGAAATTTTTTTCGGGGGGGGGGCACCTCCTTGATTTCGGGGAGGGCACCTCCTTGAAATGGTCCATTTTTCGCTATGTATGCCATGGCGAAAAAAAATTTCGGGGGGGGGGGGGGGGGCACGTGCCCGGTGTGCCACCCCCTGGCTACGCCACTGATCAAGGCGTCCCCTCATCGGGCGCCGTCTACCGATTAGCCAGCGGCGACCTGCACCGGAGAAATATGCTACCGAACATAACCAATGGTAACGCTGATATCGCTATAGAACAATTATAATCAAAATATTTCGATCGGCCGCGACTATGAAGTCGTATATATATATATATATATATATATATAAACAACACATGCGGCAAACAGCTGAAGGTAGCGCCAGAGCTGTTCGCCTTGGTGAACGGCGGTTTGCTGCGCGTGCGTACACTCCTCGCGCATGCGCCACGTTCGACATGTCGCGCTCGTTTCTGCGAAGTCAGCAACCACTTTTAGGGCGCAACGCCTTTTACACTCCAAGCAAGAGTAATTAGAACGAAAATGCGTGATAATATACGTACTGTAATTCTCTGCCCTCATTCTTGCGCGCATTAAAGCATCAGACTACGTGCAGCTAAGTGACTGACTCCATATTCCAGCTTCAAGGCTCTTCCCCTAGGCTCCACGGAATACAGGATTATGGTGACTTTTAAACGCGATTTCAACATATAAATCCTACACAAATTGCGAAAAGGATGTTTGACTGTGTCACTCGAAATCACGGTCCCTTCATTTCCACCAGTATCTTTAGTCACACGTTCTGGTAAGCTGTCCAGTGGCGCAGCCAAGGGGGGGGGGGGGGCATCAACCCCCGTGACCAGCACGGTCACGTAGCTATTCCCGTTCATAGAGTTCCCACTGCTCCGTTTACCGAACGGTAGATGACGTTAATGTTTGAGATAACCACGTAGCGTATCTCCGGCACGCGTAGAACCTTGTTAGTGGGATTCGCAAACTCGGTATGCAACATGTGCACAACTTTTTGATGCGCTTTATCGACTTCCTTCTTGTTGCGAAAGTTGAGATACGTGTTGTCTGCAGCGAGTTCCGTGAGGTTGTTTCCACCCTCAGATGTAGCGACGAAACGCCGGCGAAGTGCACGTGGGAGGAGCAATCGCGTGCTTTGCGAGTCT